>VMBQ01002760.1:0-44642 GCA_007657795.1 Dreissena rostriformis
TCTATAACCCCCATGTGGCGTTCATGGCGATTACATTCGGAAGTAGGTATCTATACACGGAAGTAGGTTCCGAGTGCTCTTTTAAAGTATAGAATATTCATACACTTATAGAGAAATCTTGATTTGTTTACAATCTCCATTTTCTTTTACATTTCCATATTTAATCTCCAGCTGAATGATATAATCGCCATTGGCGGTTTTGGCAATCGGAAACGCTAACATAGCATGTACATTGCGTTGCATTGCAAATTGAGCAGGCAAATTGCTTCCTCCCTCCGGACGTGACGATTCAAGTCATCTTTCGTTGAAAACTTTTTGCCGCATTGTTCACAGGGGAACGGCTTTTCAACACCATAAATGCTGCATCTATATAACAAAAACATTGGAACTGTTGAACTATTATTCAATACAGAAAAATACACACAGAATATTATCCATAATAATGTGGAACTTAACAAAATGATGGTCGTTAGAAGCGCTCCAGATAAGGCGCGTTAACGCGTATTTACGCATTTCAAAATCCAAAATACGCATTAAAAAATATGTATAAGGGTCCAATTACATACGTGAAGTATCGGAACGCGTACATTCTGGATTTATACGGTGTAAATTCCAATTGTTCAGTGACAATTTGCATTGAAATTTATCTGGACAATTATGGTCGTTAAAAACTAAACACTATAATGAACACACCAATATGCACCACACTAGTAATAATGTGTTAAGTGTTTTAAAGCCGACTTATTTCGAAAACACCATTCAAAACATTTTAATTAGTGCTTTGCAACTAGGTTATAAAAACATACTTTCGCTCAGAATGCAGTGACCTATGTTGAATTGTATTTTGATTTTTAAACCGACAGAACCTAGCATTGTACTAAAAAAAAATACACACATGTGTCTGTTGAACGCCTGTTTTGTGTAAAATGTTTTTCCACGACAGGCGAATCGTCCAGTCCCTCTGTGGCGCTTATCATGAAGCTTTAACCCCCACTCCGATTTAAATGTCTTCCCACAGATTTCACACACGAGCGTCATGTTTCTGTAATGAAAGAATTACTATTTGTTAAAATATATTTCTAAAATGTTTTTATAAAGTTTTAAAGACTACACCAAAAGAGATATGAAACGCAAGTGATTGGATATGACACACTATCTGCTATTCTTTTCGTCACAGTTCAATAAACATGCATGTTTACTAATGCACGGGATTTTCGTGAGTTTTGGGGTGTTTAGCGTCATTCGAGGTCCGCTTAAAGGAGACAACGCACGTTGTGGTTTAATATATTTGTAACAGTACTTAATGTGTTGATAAGCATATTTCCGCTCTGTTTAAATGTCCTCAATTGAAGTTCCATAGTCATATATTGTGTTGAATAGTTAATATTTTCGTATTTGTAACCATATCATATTTTAGAAGACTTTCAAAAATGTGTACAGTGTGCGTTTCATTATCCTTTGAATATTCTCGCAACCTGCGTTTGCCATTTCCTATTGCTCAAGAAATACCAACCTGCGTTTGCAAAACAAAACAAAACAAAAAAATAAGATATTTTTCAATTTGCACCGCTATTTTTGTCATGAATCTTATTAAATATATTAAAATGAAGTGTAAATCATACTAATTCAGTCGTTAAACCAATATTGTTGAAAGAAAATCATCAACACCACATAAACAAACAGCGTTTGCAATGCATTTCAGAATTTTGTGTCGAAGTGTTCTCGGAAAGTGGAAACAGTAAAGGCAATGGAATCATTTCAAATAAAAGTTTATTTAGTATACTGTGTCATAGGCTATCACTTGTTAAAAACTGAAATTTTGATTATATGAAAAAACAACAAAACTTACCTTAATGTACAAGATTACAATCTGTTTCTGCAACCGGCGTTGACTTTTGCGGTCACGTGATACAAGTTGTTCACCCCCGGTGATAAATGTAAATTTGAGCAGCAATACAAGTATCAAAATATGTGTATTGCAATTGTCTTAAACCTGCCATGTCCGCATTGAGAATAGCACTGCTTAGTGCATAATCACAGTATGAATTTCTTATGCATATATTGTTCTTTACCGTTACTAACACACATATTTTTTTTAAATTATGACGAACATCCGAAAAAGAGATGCAAGTGTCAAAAGGTTTAACATTTTGAAATTACTGAACTTGCTGGATACAATAAAATTCCACGTTATGAATAATTGATAGTGCCCTCGCAAAGGTATGATGCGTATACGAATCTATTACGAGTAACCGCAAGAAGTCATGCCCCATGGTGTTGCAGTTTTATATAAAATGTCTTATATCTGCGAATAGCTTTTGAATTCAAATGTCGGAAAAAACGTGTGTATGTTAGGGACAGCTTAATGCGTATTGCAGTCTTACATTACAAACTAAAATGAATGCTGACTTGCAATAAAATAAAAACTCATTCTACAATCAGACAATTCAATACGATTGTAGAGCAATTGGTGTTCAATAGAATATAATGAGGAGACTATACCGAAATTTTAAAATAGTTGATAGCTTTACCATACATTTGGGTTCATCAAATTGGGATATGCTACATTGGACTTATACCACAGACACATATTTTTTGTGAAACATATAAAAAAAACATATTGAAATATATCTCCTTTGCAACGTCTTCTTTTGATAACTGTTCGTTCATTATGTAATCAATGTGTGTGTGTGATTTACTCATCTGCTTCAGCTTCAAATGTGCACCCTTAGTTTCCAGGTCTTACTATTCTCAGTTTGAAGTATATAAGCTTGTGAAACAATCGTGATTGCACACACATATATTGACATTGTTATAGTTTGACGCATAATACCTTAGAACGGAAAGGCCACGTGGCAGGTGACATTTAAGAATGGCATATGAATTTCTTAAATACTTTCTGGTTTAGACAAAATAGTTGAATACTTATTCATGAATGGGTTATGTGCAGAAAACAACAAATTTAACGTTAAATATAAGATATATTTTTTGAAAACAAACAAGACCATTGTAATTAAATTACAAATAACGTAGAGTTGAAGGTGTTACATTTGTATTCCATGAATAACAATAATTGCATATAATCGTCTGCATTTAATAATTCGTTTATAGAAAGAAATATTAATCTGCCATGAAGTTTAAGAGAAAAATAAAACAAACGGTTTCCTAGAACGTGTGTCCAAAAACAGCTGTTTTACGTTTAATCTCTATGATATGTATTGTCCGATAATCGGTTGGGTAACGTGTCTCTTCTGCATGCACTAGTTGTTAACTACACCTTTTAATTATTTTATTTATTATTTATCTTTTAAATGTGTTTCATAAAGTTAGCCTTAATATTAAGACAAAGTTATCCCTATCTGATTCTATGATTGTACCTATACTGACATATGGTTGTGAAGTATGGGGTGTGTTTAATTGTAAACATGTTGCTAAATTACATATTAAGTTTTGTAAATAAATATTAGGTGTAAAGAAACAAACTTCTACATATATTGTATATGGCGAGCTCGGTCGAGTACCTTTGGCAGTTATTTGTAAGGAAAGAGCAATAAAAATTTGGTTTAAAATCATGAAAAATAATGAATCACCTATATAAAGAATATATAATGACCTATGTAGCAATGTAACTACTTCTTGTTGGGCTAGTGTAATAAATTCTATCATAGACCATTTAGGTTTACGGGATATTAGATTGTATTTTAATCCCAGTGTAAATTATTATAATTTAATAAAATCGAGAATTAGAGATCAATTTGTTCAAGAGTGGAGTAATAATGTTAATTCAATGTCAAAGTTACATAGTTATTGTAAATATAAAGCTGAAATTTACTTTGAAAAGTATTCGGATGTTATATCAAATGATAAACTTAGACATCAATTAACTTGTTTAAGATTATGTTCTCATAGTTTAGAGATAGAACTAGGAAGGTATAACACTATAGAAAGAAATAATAGATTGTTTACATTATGTAACCAAAATGCATTAGAGTCTGAATATCACTTTATGTTATGTTGCTCACGATACAGTTGTATAAGATCAAAATTTCAAGGCCAATTTTCATTGCCTACAGTACACAAATTTAATTAGTTAATGTCAACTTCAAGTGAAAAATGTATGTATTATCGCAAATCCTGTAACTTATACACCATACCAGACTTGATCACACGCCAGCTCACCCACTGTACGTCGATAAGCCAAACTTTAAGAAAGTAAACCAAACTGCAGACACAATGTAATCTGCAGTTAAGAGGTAAGTTCATACTTCCTTTGATGTGATGAGTATATTTACATAGTAACTGTTCATTTCTATAAAGTGATAAAACACAAGTATAACAAAACTAAAACAAACACTCAGGTTCATAACCTATCAACTGTTTCACGAAATGATATATTTATCAATTTTAATTTGGGCTTTATCCACATAAATTTATCCACAATTTTTTTTCATACAGTTTTCTTATTGAATTATTTATGCCAAGAAATAATTTATTTAAACACTGATAGACATGTGGTATCGAATAATAAACGATTACATGGCCTTATATTAAGATTTTATCATTACTTTGAAACAGGTTCCTTCAATGCTTGTAAAAAAGATAAAGAACATCTAATAATAACAACGCAGTTTTGGCAAATTGTGTATTTCGCAAAGACATGGTGTATATTTATTTTTATAACAACGTACATTTAATTAAAACAAACATTTAATTGAATGCAGATCACTTGATGCATAAAATAGCACTTTATGACATACATACATTAATTGTTAAAATATGAATCAAACTCGAATGAAATAATACAAATATTCACTCACCTACTATCCAACTGCAGATTTAATTTTGTTTGCATTTTGGTGTATCTGCTGCAAATGTGGAGGGGGCACAGCTGTCAATTAAACTATCGGATCATCCATTAGCTACCTTGTATCGCCTCCATGTGGTTCAACAACACAAGTGTCGAAAAACGGAATCAGAGTTTGTTTTTTTTAAACGCAGTCTAATCTCTAATATAATTGTTTTGTAGTTACGAACAAATGTAAGTGTCTCATGGATATCATAATTTTTTGTTATGAAATCGCATCAATTTGGTGATAGTAAATATACTGTTATATCAAACTATTCGTAGATGAATATATGGACCATATATATTGTATGTTAATATTGACTGTGAATGGATTATTTATGCAATCACACATTTATTAAATACAAATCATGTGTTATAGATTGGTCATTTTCATAAGCAAAGCTTTTTGTTTAAGTTCAGAGTTAACATAAACATTTTATCAATAGATTTAATTATTAAAGTCGATACTCAAACAACGTGACTTTGCATTGATGTTGATCCAATTATGTGTTACGCTACAAGTCTAAATCGTTCACTGGTGACGAACATTATTCCATTTTTGCCATGTATATTAAATTGCATTATATTGCTGTACATGTATTCGTTGTTGAGCAATAACAGAAGAGCAAATCATAAAACTAAGCATACATGTTATACAACATGTAAATATTGTATATGTATATGCATTCAGGAAGACATGAAAAAATGTGCTCATCTTTAACGTTTTGCAATTCAAGCATGTATCCAGTTTGAGAAACAGTTTCATAGATTCTCAGGATCCATACAGTGAAACGTTCCTTAACAATGAACATAAACATATAATAACGCTTTCCAATTTCATTTGAAACACCGCTTGATGTATTATACGTATTTCTATTACTTGGAACATCACGCTATATTGGCAATTAGAGCAACTCCGCTTGCTGGAGTTTCAGTTGCCTTGTTAACCTCTCGCAGACCGCGGTGGAATGGATTACAAAGCACATCGGCTTTATAGCCAGTGACATAAAACATTTAAAGCGGATTCAATGAGCGGTAAGTCACGCGGGAATTATTGTGAAATATCTAATATGTATCAGTAGAATCTACTTGCTTCATGTCAGATTTGTTAAAGCGGACTTATGTGTGCAACGTACAACAGTTGTTACGCGAAATGGAAAAGGCATATGCTTTACATGTATATCGAGTTGTGTTCGTTGCATTCTACATAAATATAATAATTACAATTGAAGTTGATTTCCTTCTTGTATGGCTATGAATCTGAATTACTTTTTTCGATACGGTGAAGGTACAACCAAATGCAGTTTAAAATAACGTTAGCATTCGTTGATCGGTGTGATATTATTATGGATTTAATACTTGACAACCAAATTACAAATAATCGTGGTCCATGTCACTTTGTTTTCTTTAGTTTGTCTGTTTTCAAAATCGTATTAATGCGCATTTTATAATATGTCGGAACAATAATATATTCGTGTGAAATGGATTGTGAATGTAAGTATTGTATGGTCATATAATAATAATAATTATTCGTTTATTTTATTTGCTTAACAAACTCCTTACTAAAGTAATAAAGCAACTTATTTCAACACTAACAAATTGACTCAGAAAACACTCTAACAACAATATGTCTTACTGCTCTGCCGTTGCTCGTGTTTCGAATATATAGTACGGGCTTTTGATTTCATTAGTGCATAAAGAAGACTCTTTATTTTCTTCGCTGTTCATCGATGAATTTGATTAAAAGTTTCCTGCAATAATGCAATGCTGTAAGTCTTTTCTTAACATGGTTGTTCTAGATTTGATGTTTAAGACCGTAATTTTGTTGGAGGCAGTATTTTAGCTCAATTAAGTCTAAATATAGTTTAGAGACACATTAAAACACTGTCATAATATTGTCATTTAACTTTAATTTCAAGTTTACTTATTAGTGCAAATCCGGAAAGTTCGATGTTGCAGGATACTCATAGCAGGATACTCACGGTCAAACAATTTTCTTCACCATTGCATGCTATAATATATCGTGCATTCATCAAAAAATGTATTTTGCCATAATATCCAAAAAATAGATTTGAGAACCTATATAAGTTATGTTTTGTTTTCTCTACGAGTTTCCTGGTTTCGTATTAACATTTCTTAAACGTAAGAATAAAATCAGAATGGAAAATGCTTTTTTTTCTGTTAATTCAACTATGTTTTTTTTATTATGAGTTGTCTAAAATGTTTTTTAAATAACCATACCTACAACAGTAGACATTTTATCTGAAAATGACTTCATAATAATATCTAGCGTCTGATCTTATTCTTAGATCCAGGAATGGATTGATAAAACGGGCCAAAATAATGTGAAATTCGTATATTGAGAGGCTTCATTTGAATGATAGAGAGGTGAAAGGCTTTCAAAGGATAATGATAGAAAAGTAAATTAAATCTATTTCTTCTGCGATATTTTGACATTTTAAATAATTGTTTAGAGGTTCTGTAATTGAAAGCAAACGTATGAGTTGCAGTTTGTTATGAACTATATATTTTGAAACTGCGACTCTATTTTCTTTACACATTGTTTCATTATTTTTAGCCAATCCAAACAGTGTATAATTTAAAGAAAAAGTCATTTATTCGACAAATAATAGTATACTTGAATACATTCTTGGGTTCATTCGGACTATTTGATATGCTGTTTTATGTTTTTTACCTTGATATACTAAATTATCATCGCAATTGATACCGACTTAACAGTGTTGGTAATTTTAACGTCTTAAGCATATTAAGATGTTATTAAAATAAATTCGATCATTCGCGTACTGTAACCGCCAATAATTTCAATTTCATATTGATATTATGTAAACTTGTTTAAGTGATCATATTTCTTTGCTGACAAAAATGTTTTGGTCAAGTGATATATACTACCACAAATAACAGACAAACAAGCACATTCGTTGAATTGATATCCAACGCCTGAAACATTTGGTATCCCCCGCCGAATACTTTCATTTATTGACGCGTGTAGGGTTATTGTTTTTTGTGCATTGCAATTTTCCTGTTTGATATTTATACACCCATGCAGTTTCATGTTGAAATCGTGTATAGCATCTGAGATATAGTCCTGAAAAGTTACATCATACAAACAAACAAAGGACATTTACTCTTTTTAAAAACACGTGTAGGGTTGTCCTTTTTGTGCATAGCACTTCCTTCGTAAATATCTATACACCAATGAAGTTTCATGTTGACTTTATTATCCCCCGCCAAAGGCGGAGGGATATTGTTTTGGCGTTGTCCGTCCGTCCGTCCTTCCGTCCGTCCGTCCGTCTGTCCGTCCGGCACTTTTGTGTCCGGAGCCATATCTTGGAAGTGCTTTGGCGGATTTCATGGAACCTGGGTGTGAGTATATATATGGATAAGAGGATGATGCACGCCAAATGGCATTGTACACCATCTGTTAATAAAGGAGTTATGGCCCTTTGTATATATTCTGTGTCATTGCAGCATGTGGGGGTATACGTCACGTATGTGACAAAGCTCTAGTTTGGCGGGGGATATCAATTCAACGAATTTGCTTGTTATCTTAGGTATAGCACCGTAATGTTACATCATACAAAACAACAAATGGCAATAACTTGTGTTAAAGAAAATATAGTGTTATGGTTCATTTTCATGGCTGTTTGCATCATTGATATCTAAAACCCCATGAAGTATCATGTTGAAATCTTGTGTGGTATGTGAGAATTAGCCCTGAAAACTTACATGATTTTAAATAGCAAAGGGAAATGTCTCTTATTTAAGAAAGTGTATGGTAATGATTCTTGTTCATGGTACTTCTCTTCATTGATATCTATACACCAATGAAGTTTCATTTTGAAACATTGTATTGTATCTGAAATAAGACCTGCGAAATTGCATAATACAAAAACAATAAAGGGCATAAAGTCTTTTTTAGGAAAGTGTAGGGTAATGGTTCTTGTGCATGGCACTTCTCCTCATTAATATCTTTACATCTAAAAAGTGCCATGTTACAATCTGATAAATTTTCCGAAAATGTTTGTGACGGACGGACGGTCTGACGGACGAACGGACAGACAGACGGACGTATGGACATCGTCAAAACTATATCCCTCCGCATTGCCGTGAAATAATATCATATCGTACGTTTAACATATGTGCATCGCACGAGGTCATTTAAAACGATGTCTTTTGATACTAAATATTCCGATCGCCTTTTCCAAAACATGTATTTTGTGAGTAAAGCATTTGTTTGAAATCAAAAGACGATACATATATTAATGTACCGTATATACTTGCCAGTCTAGATATCAATGAGATCGTATCATTTTAGTCATGTTTTGTTTTGGTTCGTGTTCTCGTATTTTATAATATTGTATAGGTAACTTGTCACTTGCCTTAAATAAAAGACTCTATATAATGTTTCTGAAGTTTCATTATTCATATATAGTGTACGTTCATCACATATGTATCATAGTACCGTTAAAATAAAGCCAAGTATTGGGTAAACTACCTTTTATTATCTATACAATTGTTTTTATCTCTGTTAAAAAGAATCTGGAGTTTCACTTCTTCATATTGTAAATATCTACCGTTTCATTGGAAACTTCGGCCTAGAGGACGTTACAAATACCATATGCTAGCTTTAATTTCGAGGAGACTGTTCTTACCACAGGGAGTTCTGCGTGTGTTTCCATTACAGACGTTTGATCCCACGAGAATATCTATTGCTCTTATAATATCACAGTATTAAATCACGTTGTAAAGGTATCTCTCCAGATCATTCGCTAAATGTTAATTGTTTTCTCATCTTGCGTTTCACTTTTGAAAACCAGTAAACTTATTCGTTACGTAAACCTGTTTCTGTCTTCTGACTAAATGCTAGAGGAGCACACACTAACTTCAAAGAAAAAATCATTATCAATCGTGCTATAACTTCGCAGCTGCTTCCTAACATTTGTCAAGATAAATTACAAACACGAGAAGAATTAAATTAAATCGTCGGAAATGAGAAGCATTAGGTGTTGATTGTATTTTTCGCTGTTCATGTATAATTCATGCTAAGAAGAACCATAGGCAAATTCCCTACCTGAAAACGGACATTTAAATTAAATTTATTTCACGAGGAAAATCAGCAAATGATATTGTCTACTTAAATAAATTATACAATTGACGAGAAACAAGTATACATCATGTAACTTATTGATCTAGTGGCTCTGTTTAACCATTATAGACAAATAATCTGAAGACTGTTTGAATGACTTTTGAATAGTCCACTTCAAGGCCGCACAGCTATGTGCTACATATGATCAACATCTCAATAATGCTTTTATAACGATTGACGCCTTTCATTTATTTATTTGCTCTTCAACACAAATAAATGAGTAAAAATATAAAAGTGTCGTAAGAATGTAATTTGACTTGCGTTCCACTTGCGGAAAAACAAAACAAAAACTTATACAAACATGTATTTCGAAAAAGTTTAACTTTTCAATCGTTTTAGTTATATGATTTGTGTAAATCACTTATAGCTTATATCAAACATCCGTTATAGCAATTGCAATTAATAACATACTAATTACGTCCGCCGAAAGGAACAAAAGTGTTGTATGTACATTTATGAAAACATATAGCGTAGCATCGTATGTGAATAGTCGGTTAAATAGGAGCCTCGAATGTGTTTGTTTAATTGAGTATTCTCCTATCTTCATCTAATTTCCTAGAAGTCAATGCGGCTGCAATTATGTGTTGTTAAATAGACCTTTCCCTAGACAAACATTCATTATTCAGGTGTATCTTTTTGTTGTTAATGTATGGCCTCCAAAACATGAAAAACCTCCACGCGTTGTTAAAGACATATATTTGATTTCTTCCACTGCTGTTCGCGTTAATCAAAGAATATGAGAAGAAAAATCCTGCGAATTTTGAGAAAATTATTGATGTCAAAGATTTATCACATTGCCATCGCTGTCTATCTGTGCGCATGTTTCTCAAAACAGTCATGTTGACGATATAATTGAGTACCTATGGAGACAACGATTGTTTCAGTTGAAGAATAACAATAATTATAACATCATCTGCATTTATGATTTGACTTGTATTGTTTGCAAAAAGCTAATGATACCAATAAAAGTGTGTATCATACTTGCGTGTATCTAATATTGATGTGTACTTTCGCGTAGCGTTCATACTAATTTGAGTCGATTATGTAATCTTTAAAAACGTATTTTGGTTTGATAGTTCTTAATAATATGTTCATATAAGAGCAAACATGAACAATTGTTAACCATGTTTAAGCCAGTTTGTTGAAGTGAGTCAAAGCACAGCTATATACAAATTGTTTTCGCCGTTGTATACCCTTTATTTCTTTTATTAATTGTTAAAATGCCACTCACTTTCCAGCCATATCGGTAAGATAGTGATTAGTGTTTATAACGTATTAAAACTATCTCGACTTTACTCGCTGCGAAATTTCTTAGCGGGATGACCTAATTACAGCTCCACTAAGAAAATTCGAAGCGATTAAAGTCATGATATAAAGCGAATTTAAATACGAAATAAGCGTTAATCACTTTCTTACTGATATGACTGAAAAGAAAAGTGAGCGTCATTTTAAAATTAAACAGAAGAATTAAGGGTATAACACGGCAAATAATACCTGTCTCGGCATGGACTTCGCCACGCCATCTTGACTATCACGTGATTACCCCCTCTGTTAAATAATTTAATCAGATTCATTTCTGGATCAATTGCCATATTTATCAAACAAGAAATTGAAGGACAGAAGCAACGATTAATATATTGTTATGATCAAAGCAAAGTATAGCAAATGAGCAACTTACGTATTTTAAGTTTAGTAAAATATTATATATTGATTGTTAATAGCATATATTGCAATACATGTGTGCTGTTGGGATTTTTATGTTAAATTTCGTCCATAAATAACGTTTAACAAAACACATTACACAAACATTATTATAGTTGTTTTGTAATTGGTTTTGTTTTGTTTTTTAATGTGGGTATTAAATTCAATAAATTGCTTTTGCAAGATTATACCATCGTGCATTTAATTGATAAATAATGCCCGAACTGATATGATTAATATAAACAGGTTATATCCGTATATTCCTGTGAATAAATTTTTAACATTCTTCAAACATCGGCTTATCGATTTAATACGAATGAAGCATTTTATTTATTTTACAAAGTACTCTTTCATACGCAAGGCGACATAAAGGCATTGGATTTCCTGGAGATGCTCAGATTTATAATCCGTCATCATCTGATGTCTGAGAAAACGTCGTTGAGCTTATTTCCTTGACTAACGTTACTAATTGTTTGCTTTAGCGACGTTATATTTATTGTTGTGTGCGGCCAGGATTTTACATTGTTGACTAATATTACAATCCTTGTTGTTTATTTTTCGATTATTTTGTATGATGACATTCATCTCAATAGTAATTCTAATTGAAAACTTGTATGTGGCTTGTTTTCTCATTTACCATATAATTTCATTATTTGTAATATGTGAATTGTCGTATATTTTAAGATTAATTATAATAATATATATATGGCAATAATAACTTGTAATGTCCCGTTCCAATGACGACCGTTTTGAGTGCATACATCTTTTGATATTGCAATATATATTTACATGTCTTTAACATGTCTTTAGTGAATCCTTTAGTAAACAAAACTACATGTACATAAATAGATGATACACAATGATTCCTGTAGTTTACTTATTAACATCGATGGTGCAAGGTTTCAAAATCAGATTTCAACAATGACCGAAAATGAGCTAAATAAGCTGTTACAACCTTGTTGTTTCCTTTAAGTTGACTTGACTGAATTCAATTAATTTACAGAACATGGACTTATTATAAATGATTTACAGTAATGTATCGTACAGTACGTTCGGCTAAAGCGTCAAGTTTCAAACCAAATAATGAGTATTGATATTCGCCCAAGTGACCAACATCCTTAATTACTTGAGCACATGTTAGCGTTTATTGTGTGAGTTACGTAATTGTAATTATGACTTTTTATTGTAGCAGATCTGTGTACTTAACAATTAAGATGAACCACTAAAGGTGTTTGTAAAATCTACTAATGTGTTAACTAGGGAGCAAAGACAAATTATTTAGTGTACGCCTTTAATGCACAAGTGTGAAAATTGCATTTAAATGTTGCTTTATACAGTTAGACAGTCAATATTATCAAACGAAACGGACATAAACGTCTGCTTCATGTTGAGAGTTATGAAACAAGACTGCATCAGCAATAGAACATTAACATTAACCAGTGGCCAAATTTACAAGCATCAACTTCAATACAAAGGCATAATGCATAAATTGCTCTTTATTATTCGCCGTTGTACATAGCCCTGTTATAGACCGAGTATAAGTATTCGCAAGGTTTTGGCAAATGCGTAAGTTAGTGAAAAAATTACATTTTACATTCTTGGTTGGACGTAACCAAATAAAATAATATTGCCTATGAATCTGAATTATTTTTTTCTATACGGTGAAGGTACAACCGAATGCAGTTTAAAATAACGTTAGCATTCGTTGATCGGTGTTATATCATTATGGATTTAAAACTTGACAACCTTATTAAAAATAATCGTGGTCCATGTCGCTTTGTTTTCTTTAGTTTGTCTGTTTTCAAAATCGCATTAATGCGCATTTTATAATATGTCGGAACAAAAATATATTCGTGTGAAATGGATTGTAAATGTAAGTATTGTATGGTCATATAGTATAAAAATTGATCTTGTAATGATTCCTGTATTTTATTTGCTTAACAAACTACTTACTATAGTTAATAAAGCAACTTTTTTCAACACTAACAAATTGACTCAGAAAACATTCTAACGACAATATGTCTTACTGCTCTGCCGTTGCTCGTAAAACATTTCGAATATATAGTACGGGCTTTTGATTTCCTTAGTGCATTTAGAAGACTCTTTGTTTTCTTCGCTGTTCATCAATGAATTTGATTAACAGTTTCCTGAAATAATTCGATGCTGTAACTCTTTTCTTAACATGGTTGTTCCAGATTTAATGTTTTAGACAGTAATTTTGTTGGAGGCAGTATTTAAGCTCAATTAAGTCTAAATATAGTTTAGAGACACATTAAAACACTGTCATAATATTGTCATTTAACTTAAATTTCAAGTTTACTTATTACTGCAAATCCGGAAAGTTCGCATTTTGCATTTTACTCATAGCAGGATACTCACGGTGGACCAATTTTCTTGACCATTGCATGCTATTATATATCGTGCATTCATCAAAAAATGTATTTTGCCATAAAATCCAAACAAATAGATTTGAGAACCTATATAAGTTATGTTTTTTTCTCTACGAGTTTCCTGGTTTCGTATTAACATTTCTTAAACGTAAGAATAAAATCAGAATGGAAAATGCTCTTTTTTCTGTTAATTCAACTATGTTATTTTTATTATTAGTTGTCTAAAATGTTTTTTAAATAACCATACCTACAACAGTAGACATTTTATCTGAAAATGACTTCATATTAAATCTAGCGTCTAATCTTATTCTGAGATTAAAGAATGGATTGATAAAATGGGCCGAAATAATGTGAAATTCGTATATTGAGAGGCTTCATTTGTATGATAGAGAGGTGAAAGGCTTTCAAAGGATAACGCTAGAAAAGTAAATGAAATCTATTTCTTCTGCGATATTTTGACATTGTAAATAATTTTTTAGAGGTTCTGTAATTGAAAGCAAACGTATGAGTTGCAGTTTGTTATGAACTATATATTTTGAAACTGCGACTCTATTTTCTTTACACATTGTTTCATTATGTTGAGCCAATCCAAACAGTGTATAATTAAAAGAAAAAGTCATTTATTTGACAAATAATAGTATACTTGAATACATTCTTGGGTTCATTCGGACTATTTGATATGCTATTTTATGTTTTTTTTATCTTGATATACTAGATTATCATCGCAATTGATACCGACTTAACAGTGTTGGTAATTTTATCGTCTTAAGCATATTAAGATGTTATTAAAATAAATTCGATCATTCGCGTACTGTAACCGCCAACAATTTCAATTTCATATTGATATTATGTAAACTTGTTTAAGTGATCATATTTCTTTGCTGACAAAATGTATTGGTCAAGTGATATATACTACCACAAATAACAGACAAACGAGCACATTCGTTGAATTGATATCCAACGCCTGAAACATTTGATATCCCCCGCCGAATACTTTTTTTTTATTGACGCGTGTAGGGTTATTGTTTTTTGTGCATTGCAATTTTCCTGTTTGATATTTATACACCCATGAAGTTTCATGTTCAAATCGTGTATAGCGTCTGAGATATAGTCCTGAAAAGTTACATCATACAAAAAAAACAAAGGACAATTACTCTTTTTAAAAAAACGTGTAGGGTTGTCTTTTTTGTGCATAGCACTTCCTTCGTAAATATCTATACACCAATGAAGTTTCATGTTGAAATTATTATCCCCCGCCAAAGGCGGAGGGATATTGTTTTGGCGTTGTCCGTCCGTCCGTCCGTCCTTCCGTCCGTCCGTCCGTCTGTCCGTCCGGCACTTTTGTGTCCGGATCCATATCTTGGAAGTGCTTTGGCGGATTTCATTGAACCTTGGTATGAGTATATATATGGATAAGAGGATGATGCACGCCAAATGGCATTGTACACCATCTGTTAATAAAGGAGTTATGGCCCTTTGTATATATTCTGTGTCAATGCAGCATGTGGGGGTATACGTCACGTATGTGACAAAGCTCTAGTTTGGCGGGGGATATCAATTCAACGAATTTGCTTGTTATCTTAGGTAAAGCACCGTAATGTTACATCATACAAAACAACAAAGGGCAATAACTTGTGTTAAAGAAAATATAGTGTTATGGTTCTTTTTCATGGCTGTTTGCATCATAGATATCTAAAAACCCATGAAGTTTTATGTTGAAATCTTGTGTGGTATGTGAGAATTAGCCATGAAAAATTAAAAACAATTATATAGCAAAGGGAAATGTCTCTTATTTAAGAAAGTGTATGGTTATGATTCTTGTTCATGGTACTTCTCTTCATTGATATCTATACACCCATGAAGTTTCATGTTGAAACATTGTATTGTATCTGAAATAAGACTTGCGAAATTGCATAATACAAAAACAATAGAGGGAAAAAAGTCTTTTTTAGGAAAGTGTAGGGTAATGGTTCTTGTGCATGGCACTTCTCCTCTTTCATATCTATACATCTAAAAAGTAGCATGTTACAATCTGATAAATTTTCCGAAAATGTTTGTGACGGACGGACGGTCTATCGGACGAACGGACAGACAGACGGATTATGGACATCGTCAAAACTATATCCCTCTGCCTTGGCGGGGGATAATATCATATCGTACGTATAACATATGTGCATCGCACGAGGTCATTTATAACGATGTCTTTTGATACTAAATATTCCGATCGCCTTTTCCAAAACATGTATTTTGTGAGTAAAGCATTTGTTTGAAATCAAAAGACGATACATATATTAATGCACCGTATATACCTGCCAGTCTAGATATCAATAAGATCGTATCATTTTAGTCATGTTTTATTTTAGTTCGTGTTTTCGTGTTGTATAATATTGTATAGGTAACTTGTCACTTGCCTTAAATAAAAGACTCTATATAATGTTTCTGAAGTTTCATTATTCATATATATTGTACGTTCATCACATATGTATCATAGTACCGTTAAAACATATCCAAGTAATGGGTAAACTACCTGTTATTACCTATACAATTGTTTTTATCTCTGTTAAAAAGAATCGTTTTCTTGAAAATATCTACTGTTTCATTTTAAACTTCGGCCTAGAGGACGTTACGAGTACCATATGCTAGCTTTAATTTCGAGGAGACTGTTCATACCACAGGGAGTTCTGCGTGTGTTTCCATCACAGACGCTTGATCCCACGAGTTTATCTATTGCTCTAATAATATCACCGTATTAAATCACGTTGTAAATGTATGTCTCCAGATCATTCGCTAAATGTTAATTGTTTTCTCAGCTTGCGTTTCACTTTTGAAAACCAGTAAACTTATTCGTTACGTAAACCTGTTTCTGTCTTCCGACTAACTCCAAAGAAGTAATCATTACTAATCGTGAGGTAATTGCACAGCTGTTTCCTAACATTTGTCAAGATACATGACCAAAACGAGAAGAATCGAATTAAAACGTCTGAAATGAGAAGCATTAGGTGTTGATTGTATTGTTCGCTGTTCATTATAATTCATGCTAAGAAGAACCATAGGAAAATTCCCTACCTGAAAACGGAAATTTTTATTAAATTTATTTCACGAGGGAAATCAGCAAATGATATAGTCTACTTAAAGAAATTATACAATTGACGAGAAACAAGTATACATCATGTAACTTATTGATTTTGTGGCACTGTTGAGCCATCATAGACAATTACTCTGAAGACTGTTTGAATGACATTTGAATAGTGCACTTCAAGGCCGCAGAGCTATGTGCTGCATATGGTCAATATCTCAATAATGCTTTTATAATGATTGACGCATTTCATTTATTTATTTGCTCTTTAACACGAATAAATGAGTAAAAATATAATAAAAGTGTCGTAAGAACGAGTTTTGCCTTGCTTTCCACTTGCGGAGCAACAAAACAAAAACTTATACAAAAATGTTTTTCGAAGTAGTTTAACTTTTCAATCGTTTTAGTTATATGATTTGTGTAAATCACTTATAGCTTATATCAAACATCCGTTATAGCAATTGCAATTTATAACATACTATTTACGTCCGCCGAAAGAAACAAATGTGTTGTATGTACATTTATGAAAACATATAGCGTCGCATTGTATGTGAATAGTCGGTAAAAAAGGAGCTTCGAATTTTTTAATTTAATTGAGTATTCTCCTAACTTCATCTCATTTCCTATAAGTCATATGCGGCTGCGATTATGTGTTGTTCAATAGACCTCACCCTAGACAAACATTCATTATTTTAGGTGTATCTTTTCGTTGTTAATGTATGGCCTCCAAAACATAAAAAGCCTCCACGCGTTGTTAAAGACATATATTTGATTTCTTCCACTGCTGTTCACGTAAATCAAAGAATATGAGGCAGAAAAATCCTGCGAATTTTGGGAAAATTATTGATGTCAAAGATTTATCTCATTGCCATCGCTGTCTACCTGTGCGAATGTTTCTCTAAACACTCATGTTGACGATATAATTGAGTACCTATGGAGACAACGATTGTTTCAGTTAAAAGATAACAATAATTATAACGTCATCGCATTTATGATTTGACTTGTATTGTTTGCAAAAAGCTAAGAATACCAATAAAAGTGTGTATCATACTTGCGTGTATCTAATATTAATGTGTACTTTCGCGTAGCGTTCATACTAATTTGAGTCGATTATGTAATCTTTAAACACGTATTTTGGTTTGATAGTTCTTTATAATATGTTCATATAAGAGCAAACATGAACAATTGTTAAAAATGTTTAAGCCAGTTTGTTTAAGTGAGTCAAAGCACAGCTATATAAAGATTGTTTTCCTCCATTGTTTAACATTGGCTGTTCCTATTCGGTGGACCCAGTTTCTGCATTATTCGCGACGTCCATGCCGAGACAGGTATTTTTCGCCGTTGTATACCCTTTATTACTTTCATTAATTGTTAAAATGTCACTTACTTTCCAGCCATATCGGCATGAAAGTGATTAGCGTTTATATCGTATTCAAACTATCTCGACTTTACTCGCTGCGACATTTCTTAGCGGGATGACCTAATTACAGCTCCACTAAGAAAACTCGAAGCGAGTAAAGTCATGATATAAAGCGAATTTTAATACAAAATAAGCATTTATCACTTTCTTACTGATATGACTTGAAAGTGAGCGTCATTTCAAAATAAAACAGAAGTAATTAAGGGTATAAAACGGCAAATAATACCTGTCTCGGCATGGACTTCGCCATCTTGACTATCACGTGATTACCCCCTCTGTTAAATAATGTTATCAGATTCATTTCTCGATCAATTGCCATATTTATCAAACAAGAAATTGAAGGACAGAAGCAACGAATAATTCATTGTAATGATCAAAGCAAAGTATAGCAATTGAGCAACTTACGTATTTTAAGTTTAGTAAAATATTATATATTGATTGTTAATAGCATATATTGCAAAACATGTGTGCTGTTTTGAATGAAGCATTTTATTCATTTTACAAAGTACTCTTTCATACGCAAGGCGACATAAAGGCATTGGATTTCCTGGAGATGCTCAGATTTATAACCCATCATCATCTGATGTCTGAGAAAACGTCGTTGAGCTTATTTCATTGAGCTAGAAACGTTACTAATTGTCTGCTTTAGCGACATTATATTTATTGTTGCGTGCGGCCAGGATTTTACATTGTTGACTAATAGTACAATCCTTGTTGTTTATTTTTCAATTATTTTGTATGATGACATTTATCTCAATAGTAATTCTAATTGAAAACTTGTATGTGGCTTGTTTTCTCATTTACCATATAATTTCATTATTTGTAATATGTGATATGTCGTATATTTAAAGATTAATTATAAGAATATATAATGGAAATAATAACTTGTAATGTCCCGTTCCAATGACGACCGTTTTAAGTGCATACATCTTTTGATATTGCAATATAAATTTACATGTCTTTAACATGTCTTTAGTGAATCCTTTAGTAAACAAAGTTACATGTACATAAATAGATGATACACAATGATTCCTGTAGTTTACTAATTAACATCGATGGTGCAAGGTTTTAAAAATCAGATTTCAACAATGACCGAATATGAGCTAAATAAGCTGTTACAACCTTGTTGTTTTCTTTAAGTTGACTTGACTGAATTCAATTAATTTACAGAACATGGACTTGATATTATATAATGATTTACAGAACGTTCGGCTAAAGCGTCAAGTTGCAAACCAAATAATGAGTATTGAGATTCGCCCAAGTGACCAACATCCTTAATTACTTGAGCACATGTTAGCGTTTATTGTGTGATTTACGTAATTGTAATTATGACTTTGAATTGTAGCATATCTGTGTACTTAACAATTAAGATGAACCACTAAAGGTGTTTGTATAATCGACTAATGTGTTAACTAGGGAGCAAAGACAAATTATTTAGTGTACGCCTTTAATGTACAAGTCTGAAAATTGCATTTAAATGTTGCTTTATACAGTTAGACAGTCAATATTATCAAACGAAACGGACATAAACGTCTGCTTCATGTTGAGAGTTATGAAACAAGACTGTATCAGCAATAGAACATTAACATTAACCAGTGGCCAAATTTACAAGCATCACCTTCAATACAAAGGCATAATGCATAAATTGCTCTTTATTATTAAGTCGCCGTTGTACAAAGCCCTGTTATAGACAGAGTAACAGTATTCGCAAGGCTTTGGCAAATGCGTAAGTTAGTGAAATAATTACATTTTACATTCTTGGTTGGACGTTACCAAAATAAAATAATATTGCCTATGAATCTGAATTACTTTTTTCGAAAAGGTGAAGGTACAACCAAATGCAGTTTAAAATAATGTTAGCATTCGTTGATCGGTGTTATATTATTATGGATTTAATACTTGACAACCAAATTAAAAATAATCGTGGTCCATGTCGCTTTGTTTTCTTTAGTTTGTCTGTTTTCAAAATCGCATGAATGCGCATTTTATAATATGTCGGAACAATCATATATTCTTGTGAAATGGCTTGTGTATGTAAGTATTTTATGGTCATATAGTATAAAAATTGATCTTGTTATTGTTCGTGTATTTTATTTGCTTTAAAAACTCCTTACTATAGTTAATAAAGCAAGTTATTTCAACATTAAAAAATTGCCTCAGAAAACATTCTAACAACAATATTCCTTACTGCTCTGCCGTTGCTTGTGTTAACATTTCCAATATATATTACGGGCTTTTGATTTCCCCAGTGCGTTAAGAAGACTCTTTGTTTTCTTCGCAGCTCATCAATGAATTTGATTAACAGTTTCCTGAAATAATTCGATGCTGTAACTCTTTTCTAAACATGGTTGTTCTAGATTTAATGTTTAAGACCGTTATTTTGTTGGAGGCAGTATTTAAGCTCAATAAAGTCTTAATCTCTTTTAGAGACACATTAAAACACTGTCATAATATTGTTATTTAATTTTAATTTCAAGTAAACTTATTTGTGCTAATCCGGAAAGTTCGCATGTTGCATTTTACTCATAGCAGGATACTTACGGTCGAACAATTTTCTTGACCATTGCATGCTATTATGTGTCGTGCATTCATCAAAAATGTATTTTGCCATAAAATCCAAAAAACAGAATTGAAAACCTATATAAATTATGTATTTTATTCTACTCTTTCCTGGTTTCGTGTTAAAATTTCTTAAACGTAAGAATAAAATCAGAATGAAATTCTCTTTTTTCTGTTAATTCAACTATGTTATTTTTATTATGAGTTGTCTAAAATGTTTTTTAAATAATCATACCTACAACAGTAGACATTTTATCTGAAAATGACTTCATATTACATCTAGCGTCTAATCTTATCCTGAGATCCAGGAATGGGTTGATAAAACGGGCAGAAATTTAAAATTCGTATATTGAGATTCTTCATTTGTATGATAGAGAGGTGAAAGTCTCTAAAAGGATAACTCTAGAAAAAGTAAATGTAATTAAAAAAAATCTGCAATATTTTGACATTGTAAATAGTTAAATTGTTTAAAGGTTCTGTAATTGAAAGCAAACGTATGAGTTGCAGTTTGTTATGAACTATATATTTTGAAACTGCGACTCTATTTTCTAAACACATTGTTCCATAATGTTTAGCCACTCCAAACAGTGTATAATTTCAAAAAAAAGTAATTTATTTGACAAATAATAGTATACTTAAATACATTCTTGAGTTAATTCGGATTATTTGATATTCTATTTCATGTTTTTATCTTGAGATACTAGATTATCATCGCAATTGATACCGACTTAACAGTGTTGGTAATTTTAACGTCTTAAGCATATATAGATATAATTAAAATAAATTCGATCATTCGCGTACTGTAACCGCCAACAATTTCTATTTCATATTGAGATTATGTAAACTTGTTTTATTGATCATATTTCTTTGCTGACAAAAAATGTATTGGTCACGTGATATATACTACCACGTATACAAGACAAACAAGCACATTCGTTGAATTGATATCCAACGCCTAAAACATTCGATATCCCCCCCGAATTTGTTTTTTTTTATTGACACGTGTAGGCTTATTTTTTTATTTTATTTTTTTTGTGCATTGCAATTTGCCTGTTTGATATCTATACTACCATGAAGTTTCATGTTGAAATCGTGTGTAGTATCTGAGATAATGTCCTGAAAAGTTACATCATACAAACAAACAAAGGACAATTACTCTTCTTAAAAAACGTGTAGGTTCGTCCTTTTGTGCATAGCACTTTCCTCATAAATATCTATACACCCATGAAGTTTCATGTTGAAATTATTATCTTAGGTATAGCACCGTTATGTTACATCATACACAACAATGAAGGGCAATAACTTGTGTTAAAGAAAATGTAGTGTTATGGTTCTTTGTCATGGTTGTTCGCATCATTGATATCTAACACCCCATGATGTTTCATGTTGAAATCTTGTGTGGTATGTGAGATTTAGCCCTGAAAAATTACATCATTGAAAAACAACAAAGGGAAATTCTTCTTATTTAAGAAAGTGTATGGTTATGGTTCTTGTTCATGGCACTTCTCGTCATTGATATCTATACACCTATGAAGTTTCATGTTGAAACATTGTATTGTATTTGAAATAAGCCCTGCGAAATTGCATAATACAAAAACAGTAAAGGGCAAAAAGTTTTTTTTAGGAAAGTGTAGGGTTATGGTTCTTGTGCATGGCACTTCTTCTCATTCATATCTATACATCTAAAAAGTGGCATGTTACAATCTGATAAATGTTCCGAAATATAGCCCTACAATGTTTGTGACGGACGGACGGTCTGACGGACGAACGGACAGACAGACAGTCAAAACTATATCCCTCCGTCTTGGCGGGGGATAATATCATATCGTGCGTATAACATATGTGCATGCGCACGAGGTCATTTATAACGATGTCTTTTGATACTAAATATTCCGATCGCCTTTCCCTAAACATGTATTTTGTGAGTAAACCATTTGTTTGAAATCAGTAAACGATACATATATTAATGTACCGTATATTCCTGCCATGCAAGATATCAATTAGATAGTATCATTTTAGTCATGTTTTATGTTTTAGTTCGTGTTTTCGTATTGTATAACATTGTATAGGTAACGTGTCACTTGCCTTAAATAAAGACCAGCGTTAGTGAATGCGAATTACTCGTTATATAATGTTTCTGAAGTTTCATTATTCCTATATATTGTACGTTCATCACATATATATCATAGTACCGTTAAAAAATATCCAAGTAATGGGTAAACTACATTTTATTACTTATACAATTGTTTTTATCTCTGTGAAAAAGATTCGTATTCTTGTAAATATCTACTGTTTCATTTTGAACTTCGGCCTAGAGGACGTTACGAATACCATATGCTAGCTTTAATTTCGAGGAAACTGTTCTTACCACAGGGAGTTCTGCGTGTGTTTCCATCACATACGCTTGATCCCACAAGTATATCTATTGCTCTAATAATATCACCGTATAAAATCACGTTGGTAATGTATCTCTCCAGATCATTCGCTAAATGTTAATTGTTTTCTCAGCTTGCGTTTCACTTTTGAAAACCAGGAAACTTATTCGTTACGTAAACCTTTTTCTGTCTTCCGGCTAAATGCTAACGTAGCATGCACTAACTCCAAAGAAGTAATCATTACTAATCGTGCTAAAACTTCGCAGCTGCTTCCTAACATTTATCAAGATAAATTACAAAAACGAGAAGAATGAAATTAAAACGTCTGAAATGAGAAGCATAAGGTGTTGATTGTATTGTCGCTGTTCATGTATAATTCATGCTAAGAAGAACCATAGGCGAATTCCCTACCTGAAAACGGACATTTTTATTAAATTTATTTCACGAGGAAAATCAGCAAATGATAAAGTCTACTTAAAGAAATTCTACAATTGACGAGAAACACGTATACATTATGTAACTTATTGATCTAGTGGCTCTCTTCAGCCATTATAGACAATTACTCTGAAGACGGTTTGAACGACATTTGAATATTCCACTTCAAGGCCGCAGAGCTATGTGCTGCATATGGTCAATATCTCAATAATGCTTTTATAATGATTGACGCCTTTCATTTATTTATTTGCTCTTTAACACGAATACATGAGTAAAAATATAATAAGTGTCGTCAGAACGAGTTTTGCCTTGCGTTCCACTTGCGAAAAAATAAAACAAAAACTTATACAAAAATGTTTTTCGAAGTAGATTAACTTTTCAATCGTTTTAGTTATATGATATGTGTAAATCACTTACAGCTCATATCAAGCATCCGTTATAGCAATTGCAATTAATAACATACTATTTACGTCCGCCGAAAGAAACAAATGTGTTGTATGTACATTTATGAAAACATATAGCATTTTATGTGAATAGTAGGTAAAATAGGAGCCTCCAATGTGTTTATTAAATTTAGTATTCTCCTATATTCATCTCATTTCCTAGAAGTCATATGCGGCTGCAATTATGTGTTGTTAAATAGACCTCTCCATAGACCAACATTCATTATTTTAGGTGTATCTTTTCGTTGTTAATGTATGGCCTCCAAAACATTAAAAGCCTCCGCGCGTTGTTAAAGACATATATTTGATTTCTTCCACTGCTGTTCACGTTTATCAAGAATATGAGGCAGAAAAATCCTGCGAATTTTGGGAAAATTATTGATGTCAAAGATTTATCACATTGCCATCGCTGTCTTTCTGTGCGAATGTTTCTCTAAACACTCATGTTGACGATATAATTGAGTACCTATGGAGACAACGATTGTTTCAGTTGAAGAATAACAATAATTATAACGTCATCTGCATTTATGATTTGACTTGTATTGTTTGCAAAAAGCTTAGGATACCAATAAAAGTATGTATCATACTTGCGTGTATCTAATATTAATGTGTACTTTCGCGTAGCGTTCATACTAATTTGAGTCGATTATGTAATCTTTAAACACGCATGTTGGTTTGATAGTTCTTACTAATATGTTCATATAAGAGCAAACTTGAGCAATTGTTAACCATGTTTAAGCTAGTTTGTTAAAGTGAGCCAAAGCACAGCTATATAAAGATGTTTTTCCCCATTGTTTAACATTGGCTGTTCCTATGCGGTGGACCAAGTTTCTTCATCATTCGCGACGTCCATGCCGAGACAGGTATTTTTCGCCGTTGTATACCCTTGATTACTTTCATTAATTGTTAAAATGCCACTCACTTTCCAGCCATATCGGGAAGAAAGTGATTAGCGTTTATATCGTATTAAAACTATCTCGACTTTACTCGCTGCGAAATTTCTTAGCGGGTTGACCTAATTACAGCTCCACTGAGAAAATTCGAAGAGAGTAAAGTCATGATATAAAGCGAATTTTAATACGAAATAAGCGGTAATCACTTTCTTACTGATATCACTGGAAAGTGAGCGTCATTATAAAATAAAACAGAAGTAATAAAGGGTATAAAACGACAAATAATACCTGTCTCGGCATGGACTTCGCCATCTTGACTATCACGTGATTACCCCCTCTGTTAAATAATTTTATCATATTCATTTCTCGATCAATTGCCATATTTATTTAACAAACAATTGAAGGACAGAAGCAACGATTAATTGAATTGTAATGATCAAAGCAAAGTATAGCAAATGAGCAACTTACGTATTTAAGCTTAGTAAAATATTATATATTGATTGTTAATAGCATATATTGCATTGCATGTGTGCTGTTGGGATTTTTATGTTGATTTTCGTCCATAAATAACGTTTAACAAAACACATTACATAAACATTATTATAGTTGTTTTGTAATTGGTTTTGTTTTGTTTTTTAATGTGGGTATTAAATTCAATAATTTGAAATTGCTTTTGCAAGATTATACCATCTTGCATTTAATTGATAAATAATGCCCGAACTGATATGATTAATAGAAACAGGTTATACCCGTATATTCCTGTGAATAAATATTTAACATTATTCAAACATCGGCTTATCGATTTAATACGAATGAAGCATTTTATTCATTTTACAAAGTACTCTTTCATACGCAAGGCGACATAAAGGCATTGAATTTCCTGGAGATGCTCAGATTTATAACCCGTCATCATCTGATGTCTGAGAAAACGTTGTTGAGCCTATTTCCTTGAGCTAGAAACGTTACTAATTGTTTGCTTTAGCGACGTTAAATTTATTGTTGCGTGCGGCCAGGATTTTACATTATTGACTAATATTACAATCCTTGTTGTTTATTTTTCGATACTTTTGTATGATGACATTTATATCTATAGTTGTTCTAATTGAAAACTTGTATGTGACTTGTTTTCTCATTAACTATAGAATTTCATTTGAAATATATGATCCGTCGTATATTTAAAGATTAATTATATTAATATATATATGGCAATAATAACTTGTATTGACCCGTTCCAATGACGACCATTCTGAGTGCATACATCTTTTGATATTGCAATACATATCTACATGTCTTTAGTGAATCTTTTAGTAAACAAAACTACATGTACATAAATATATGAAACACAAATATTCATGTAGTTGTTTTACCTATTAACATAGATGGTGCAAGGTTTAAAAATCAGATTTCGACAATGACCAAAATTAGCAAAATAAGCATTCACAACCTGTTGTTTTCTTTTAGTTGACTGGTCTGAATTCAATCAATTTACAGAACATGGACTTTATATGGTAAATGGTTGGCAATAATGTATCGTACAGAACGTTCGACTAAAGCGCCAAGTTGTCAACCAAATAATGAGTATTGATATTCGCCAAAGTGACCAACATCCTTAATTACTTGAGCACATGTTAGCGTTTATTGTGTGAGTTACGTAATTGTAATTATGACTTTTAATTGTAGCAGATCTGTGTACTTAACAATTAAGATGAGCCACTAAAGGTGTTTGTATAATCTACTAATGTGTAAACTAGGGAGCAAAGACAAATTATTTAGTGTACGCCTTTAATGTACAAGTCTGAACAAACGCACTTAGTTGTTGCTTTATACAGCTAGTCAGTCAATATTATCAAACGAAACGGAAATAAACGTCTGATTCATGTTAAGAGTTATGAAACAAAACTGTATCAGCAATCGAACATTGCCATTAACCAGTGGCCAAATTTACAAGCATTACCTTCAATAAAAAGGCATAATGCATCAATTGTTCTTTATTATTTAGTCGCCGTTGTACATAACCCTGTTATAGACAGAGTTACAGTATTCGCAAGGCTTTGTTAAATGCATTAGTTAGTGAAATAATTACATTTGGCGATCTTGGGTGGACGTAACTCAAATAAAATAATATATATATATATAAGCAAAACAGAAGCATTTGTACTTATAGTACAAATGCAAGTGTTCGATTCCTTACACATATTTCCGCAGCGATTTTTTTCAATTATAATAGGCACGTCTATGTCATTATTAGACAAAAATGTATTGTGAACACTGTTTTACCGTTACGGCAAATTTTAAATAGAGTGAAGATCAATTGCGTTAGGAACGACCATCTTTCAAGCAAATAACGTGTATTGCTGAGTTTGTTTACCGGCAATACACTTGTTTATAAGATCGTATACCAACGTTAATTAATGATACCGCATGTTAGTGTAAATACTTCGTTCCGATTGCCATGTTCCATTAATTAAATAAACGTATAATATAACTTAACGCGACCCTGGAATCACGTTGCCTGGAATCACGATTGAGGATTATTGGTTTCCAATTGAAAGTTCATATCAGGCTATATTTCTGCGGCAATCCCGATACATGCGTGTACAGTTCACACAGTCGTTACTAATGAGCAGAAACACTCTTGTATGGATCATTATATCTGGATATTTATAGTGTTTTTACCTGATATTTCAGATGGACATACTTTGATATATATGTATACAAATATTCGTGTATGTGTATTCCAATAATCGTGAATCAAACGCTTTATCTAAAGGCACGGATACCGTTGTGCTTGAGGTATGTTTTACAATCTTTTGCTTCGGGTTCGTATAACAATGAAGGCGTTTCGTATGTATTACACAAAAACAATATAACTAATGTTGTCATATACATATAATACTATGTCAAACATTAAAATAATTCAGCAAATAAGGAATATGTTTATCCCAAAGTGTCCATATCTAGACGGTTTTGATCTTTTGAAAACAATTCCCTTTTTCAATTACATTTATCAGTATGAAATACGTAGAAGTATCGTTATATCAACTGTATTTCCGGAGGTGTCGTTACTATGAATATGTGTTATAAATATCGTCCTTAATTTGAATTGAGATATCCTCAGACTTTTGTTTATTTCAAATGATAACATTTAATGCACTTGCTCGACATTCTAAAGCAAATAAAAATGACAAAATGATAACACACGACACATGTTTTACCCGTCAGGGTTTGAACATAGGGTCACCTGGGTCAAACAGCAAACGCCTAACCAAAATGATTTACCTTATGTATTCGATCCATATATCGTCTGCAATGTAAACAAAAACGACAGCAACAGTCCAAATTACACCGTTGTTAGGTGCCACGATCATTTGTTTATGTTTAGTTTAGTACGTTGATCAATAATTATTCATTTTCATACCTAAATTTAGAACATTCTAATTCCGTAATGTTGTTTTACTAAATTATATATAATATAATTTTATTTTATGTTGTGCGCAAAAATGCATATTATCGGTTCGTTAATCAGATAAAAGGTGCTTTGGGCTTTCTTAAATGGGCATTCAAGGAATCATTTAATATGTGAAACAAAAGTTATTTCATTTTTGACTTTGGAGTAAAGTTACTTTTTCAAATTTATATTTTAAATGAAATATAAATATAAAGAAGAACACAACACAAACTATCAAAAGCTTAAAGCA
The DNA here is from genome assembly GCA_007657795.1 of Dreissena rostriformis. NCBI lineage: Eukaryota > Metazoa > Mollusca > Bivalvia > Myida > Dreissenidae > Dreissena > Dreissena rostriformis. The sequence goes on from VMBQ01002760.1 coordinate 29,004, forward strand.
GTGGTCACCGCCTTAGATTGACCCATTCAACGCACTATTTGTTTAATTAGTTTATAGGCTAAACCTCTTACAATTTGGCCAAACCAAATCACAAAACATGCGCGTGTCATCGTGCATCTCAGACAGAAGCTAAAATAAGTGATGTAAAATACTAAATTACGTTGCTTGGTTATATATGTTATATAGTTATAAATAGTTTTCTTTAAGTTAAATGAAGATTACTTAACAATCTCGAACATATATATACCAACGCAGATGGTCGCGTGTCGTACCTATCGAAAGACTTATGAACATGTTTCCAATTGGTTATTGAACAAATACCACCCTTACCACATACAGCACTTTGAAACACACATATATAAGCTGTATTACCGTCATATACTTGATGGTACTGTAAACCAGATGAAAAAGGATAGAAACAAATAGGCAACTTTTGAAATACCTTAATGTTACTTAATACCTGAATGTTACCGTATACATATCTTATATCGCTGAGCTTATTACACGGAGTTGTCATTCACAACAAAAATGGAATAATAGTGAATTATACTACATATTTTCTGAAACCTAGAATCAAGTAACAAATAATTCTTTGAAACTGATACTTCCGTCTAGACAGAGCAAATAATTAGCTAACTACTAATAGGCCAGTCGTTGTTGCTAAATTATTCAGTTTTTCTCTTCGGGGGAAAATTTGAAAAATAAACGTAAAAAGGTCTGCTAATATATGTATGAACATGGATGTTTTAAGTTTCAGGTAAAACTCAATTATTTCAATTTTTGATGCATTACACTCGCCCAGTGAGTACTGTTGTATTTCTGATAACTTATTCTCACATACAAATATGTACATTCAACTATTAAAATCACGTGCAAAGAGTGGAAACTTACAAAAACGGTCATACCGTTATATTGTTCATGTGTTTAACATTTCATCGGATGTAACTTGTACTTTTAATATCAGCAACACGGCTATAAAAGATACTGCATATATTTCACTGTCAAAGTCGCTGTTTCACAATATAATTATTCATTGATTAAACTTTATTTTAGAAATGATGCACGAAATGTCGAATATACACCAATACACAATCTGGAAATCATTTTACAGACATATTATATTAGTCTCAAACCAATGTGTTATCGGTGAAGCAAAATCGTCTATGTACAATGTACAACTAATCAAAGCCATATGCGACACCCTCCATCTATTTTTCCGATGGCAATAATTCTACCGTCAGACAACCAATATTACTTCTGGTATTATCACGATTGGAAGTTAATATGTAAAATCCACTGAAAGGCTTCAATTACTCAGCATGACTTTTTGTTGCCAGACGGAACTTGGCCTAATGATACCATTGAACATACGTCTCTGAATCAGGTTATTCGTTGTCGATAAAACTGGAAAGAGAGGTCTATTGATAGCAATAATATTTTGTAGACGGATTCCGCTTTAACGATTAATTCGCATTGGTTGTCCCTAATGTATAATGTAGATTTGCCGGAATGGACAAGCTAACCTAACTGAAATGAAGTATTGTTCACGTGTGAGAATATACTGTTTTATTAAAAGCTGCTGCATCTAAATGCCCATTGTAATCTTCCCCTTTGTAACGGTTCCTCTTTTCGTCATCAATCTTTTTAAAAATAAAAGCATGCATCATGCACATATTTAAAAGGCACAAAAAAGCACGATAAATAAATATATATTTGAAAGTAAAACAATGTGTTTTTCTTAAGTGTGAAACGTCCGCTGGTATTTTTATTGTTTTCTCTTTTCAGTAACAGAACTGTGGGCATTTCTGTGTTGAGGAGACTTTCCGGCTTAGGCAGATGCGAAGTTAATTGTCCTGAGTGAATCAGGGGGGACCTGCTAAATGTGTTGCAATTACATTGGGCGACGCAGGCAATATCGCGTGAAAGCATATCATCAACGAAATGCATGATGATAAAATTACATTAAAGTGGTAATCGGGTGATGTGCATTTAATCGTACATTACATACTGGCACACACAACGGAATGGCTAGATCTGAATTGTTCGTGTAAATGAGCGAAAACAGTTGAGAACGTACTCATAATCGTTAATGATTTTGCAACGAACGTTTGTTTAAGGACAACAAGCAAACTAATGTGACGATTTTCAATCCACAAGCATGCTCTATCGTTAAGTCGCAGACTGTGATTATGTTCAACCCATATGCATGTTTTAGCATGAAATCAATTATGAAAAGCTAATGAACAAATGGTATTTTGTAAGTTAAAAAATAATCGCTTCTTCGAAAAGAAATACATGTTTTATACGTGTGCGTTGTCTGCGTGATGCCAGTGTATGTAACACGTGCGCATGTTACCATTGGTGACAAACACAAGTCACAACAACCACGAAGAGGACCGATAGTCCCCAAACATGTGTTTCATATTTCGGATATACGGCACACGCCATATTGTTTGAGGACTATTTTCATTTCCTTTATGGGATGCATAATCGTTGCCGGAGGAATAGTAATGACAATCATCGGTTATAAACCAGGAATACTATTGCCTTGGTATAGATCGGAAAATAATTCAATTAATATCAATGCTACATCATCTTCGGCTGTACCGAGCGTTTTAGGAGAACCTGGACCTTTACGAATACTAGTGTATATAGGACCGATTATAATGGGACTTGGCGTTTTCTTGGTAATGGTTATCACTATTTTGTTTTGTGAAATTAAAGATCGATATTTTAATAATATTTTACCAAAGGTACATCCTGAACAACGAGCAAAACACCAGATATATGATCGTTTAATTGAAGAATTTCGCAAGAATTATTTCCGCGGAATTGAAGTGCCGCTTAAACCTCCAGTTAGAAGGAAAAGCAAAAGTCGATTTTCTTTTTCACTTACACGCAGTGGAAGTTTGCTTTCCTTTGGAAGGAGACTTTCGCACGACTTTCAAAGGCGAAAACAGAAACACAGTCGTGAAAGTCAGACTGAGAAACCACACCGCCCTAAATCACGGAGACCATCGATTAAAAAACTGACATACAACGAACCATGGATGAAAACATCGTCGCTGCCGAATATAAGACACAAAGAAAGTGTGCCGAATATTTATGCATTGCCAGGAGGTAAGTGCGATGCGAAAAAGACTGCATTATCGCCACGAGAACCCATGAATGTTCCGGTTAAAATATTCAGCAATAATGGTCTGGACAATCCAGCATTTTCTGACCTGCCGATGGATTCTCGATTAAGGCCACCTTTAAGAAAACACTGCTCTTTGGATACCCATGATAGAAATACTAATGTTACGACTGTGGTTGTTTACCGAGAGAAAGACAAATCGTACATGTCTTGCGGATTTTTGCCAGCTTTAAATTGTTCGCGTACTGAGCCTGAGCAATCATCAAACTACGATGGTTACCTGGATGATTCCATAATCGATATAGATACTGATATTAGGCTTATTCCAAACAACGAATATTGTATATCACCATCAACACATATGTGCTACATTGACATTGATAAAGGTAATGATTCTGGCAAATGTTGTATTCATCAAGACCCACTTCGTGGTTACAATGATTCTTGCAAGTGTGATGATATGGGTTTCTGCGAAGTACATGCCATCGGTACAGATTCGCCCGAAGATTCGTTAAATTTATCGTGGGAAAACATTCCATCGTCATGGAAAGAAAGACGAAATACTGAACCAATTTTGTTTAATAAAAATTCATTCAACAGTGTGACTAGTTCTAGTTTCATAATTGGTTCCCTTGTGCAAAGTGTGGAGGAGAACCCAGATGATCAAAGTACACAATCGCTGCCAAAACGTTCGTATCATCCTTCAACGCCGATCAAGTTGTTTAGACGATTCAAAGAAAGGATTATGGTATGCAAAAGTGATTCTAATTTACCTCAAGGTGGAAAGCATTTGTTACTACAAAAAACTAATTTGGACGCAATTTCTTTAGATTCTCTGAATTTGACCGACGATATGATGAAAAACTTTGAAGTGAACAATATATCAAACACGTAAAATAATGATATCGATGACGTGTACAACGAAATTGTGTGGGAGTTTTATGATTAACTAACAGTATTATTATATCAATGTTGCATGTCTGAAAGCTACATCATGGCATCACTTCTTCTAACGTTTAAAAAAGTATATTGAATTTGGTAAGCTAAAGCAATATTTTTTCATAACTTGCAAGTTTAATTGCATGTATCTAAGATAAATTAATTGAATTCGTGGAATATATGGATTCAATTACCTCATTTGAGAAAATTAATCGAATTTCCGCGAATCGTGTTTTATAAGTGGATACATCACCGAAACGAAGATAGTTTTGCGTCAGTGTATCTCTCTAACTAGATTTCAAGCTCATGTCTGCCGAAAAATAAATTGGTAGCGTATTTATATTTCAGTTTTCAGTTGGTTTGTTTGTTGCTGTTTTTTTTTTTCAACGAAAAATACTTGTTAGTAATGAACATAGCATTTGTTATAATTGCAAAATTCATAACGATAATGTGAAAACATAGAACTATCAAGTGTCTAATCATTAGCTACTTATTTTCGTAGGGTTAATTATTATAATAAACTGAATTATTATTGTACACTTTACTGTTCTGGCGTACGTATAATTCAGTTTTCAGTTGGTTTGTTTGTTGCTTTTTTTTTCAACGAAACATACTAGTTAGTAATTAACATAACATTTGTAACAATTGCAAAATGCATAAAGATCGTGTAAAAACATAGAATTATCAAGTGTCCAATTACTAGCTGCTTATTTTCGTAGTATTTATCACTATAATAGAATGAATTATTATTGTACAATTTTCTTAGAATACTGCACATGGTAGATAAAAAGGTCGAAAAATGAATGTGTTATATTTATCATCTAAATATATGAAACAAGACACTATCTAATTGTATCGACAAAAAGGACATTTTGTGCTTATATTATATCGATGCACACGTTATATAAATATTGGTGATATATACTAAACCACGAATTAATGTTTACCTCTGTTTGAATATAGTTTACGGTGATATAAATTCAGTTTTTTTTTATTGTATTGGACCTAATCAAATTAGACATGTATATAGCGTTGATATGCACTTTATATTAAAATTGCATAGTTGAAATATATTATGTGTTTAATTATACAATATATATTATAAAAGACACTCGGTCCAGTTCTATCGTATTTAGTATTGCATAACAAAAACGAAGTACAGTTTATGAGTAATGTAAAGCTTAATGTATTAGCGTTATATCATCAAATATTTCTCCGTTTAATAGCTAATCGATATTGAATGACTGATATTTATTTTTAATCCTTAATCTGAACTTTGCAATTTCATTAATATTTGAAACCTTTGTCAAATCCTTCTCCCTTTTTATCTTTTGTTATTATCGAAATGTATATTGGTATATAATTTTCATGTGTATACATAGATACTTAATCTATTAACCAATTAGTACATGTCCTTACTCAAAAGTTAGTATTTAAACTCTTGCTATAGGTAATTATATCGTAAACTATCGAAGTCTGCGACTTACGTAGCTTAATCGAGCCCAGATCGCATCATGTTGTTTATGTCAATTTTCCTACCCATTGAATGATCTTGTTATATAGTCAAATAATAAGCATACCGTTATGTGACAGTTCATTTCGATTAAAAGCCCCATTAACATCCAAAATCAACGAATATTTCGTAAAATATTTCGTAAAATAAAGTTAACCCATAACCAATCAGTGTTTTATAGCAATAGCCATAATTTCAACGCTAGATGTGGTATGATTACATAGATTTAACAAGTCTACAAAATGCTCGTTTTTATTTTTTTATCTGACAATATTTTCCATGTGAATTTCCAACGACTTTATCCGAACATGAACGAGCGAACGCAAAATTGGTTTCGGGCAGTGTCTGAAGCACAACGTAGTTCTCATGAATAATCATAATATTATTAATTAGCGGTGCTCAAGCGAGGATGTCCTGCTTTTAGCGATTCAGCAGCGTTTACAAATGAAATTATATGCGGGGCAATACATAACTGTGTTTATTTGTCTTTAATTTTTATCTTAAATTTGGAGCGCACTTACATGCCTATGCAATCTATTAGGTTCGCGCGTTCGCGATCGCGATGTATCGTCGCCGAAAATTCACATGGAATATATTGTCACACATAATAATAAAAACGAGCATTTTGTATCTCGTTAAATCTTTGTCACCATACCACATCAAGCGTTGAAATTTTGGCTTTTGCTATAGAAACACTGATTATCTATGGGTTAGTTTTATTGTACGAAATATTTTACGAAATATTCGTTGATTTTGAGTATGAATGGGACGTTTACCTGAGCGCAGCATAGCAAAATATAACTGTCAATTAAATCGAAAAATATTAATCAAATCGAGTAAGGATCGCCAAGATGTTCTCTATCTATGTATTTACTAGCATAGCATCAACACATACATTGCATAAATAAACCGAAATATAAGGGTGATTTGCACTAGGATTTTATTTATATGGTAAAGATTTGGATTTTGACGTTATAATTCTCATGTATGGACTTTATTTATAATGTTATTATGCTACCAGGGCCGCGTTCAGACACGTCGGGATCGCATAACATTCAGCCAGAAGTAATGCTCTAAAAAATGGGTTTACTAGCGCTTACATTAATTGAAATCAATGCATTAACATAAAACGGACTTGATATGTTATAATTACATGACCTATACTGGCTGAAAGAAATATATCACACATAACGTGGGGCTAAGGCGTCAAGTTGCAAACAAATATTAAATGCATAATTGAGTATTGACATTCGCCTAATTGACCAACATCCGTAATAACTTGTTCAAGTATAGAAGTTAATTATGTGTGAAACTTTATGGTAATGATGACTTTAAATAATAGCAGATCTGTGTAGTAAACAATTAACAGGTACCAATACAAGTGTTTGCATAATCGATTACTGTAGTATATGGGGAGCAAAGCCCATTGATGAATTGTACGCTTATATTGTAAAAAACAAAACTGCCATGGACAATTATATTTCTTTGTTGACTGATACAGTCAATCAGCCCATACTGTCAAACGAAACGAACATGAACTTCTGCTTTATGTACAGTGTAATGAAACTATACTATATCGGCAATAGAGCACCTTTTGTCATATCAGAGCATACACATACTTCAAATATTATACCAGTGTATTCACCGAAACCTAGCAGTGAGCGAAAATAGATATGATTTAACAAAATGAGGGACTGCATATGTCAGAACATACATGTCGTTGTATATATTTTAATAAACGTCTTGGCGTGACCCAACCATAAAGTCATAAACCAAATTAACAAAATCATGCTATTGTACAATTGTGTACGCGCTCGTAATGAACGTATATAGTGCACCAGGTCTTTAAACCATAGACATTCAAAATGTTTAATTCAATTATTCCACAAAGTGTATTAATGGAAGAAAACAAGCACACACAAGAACTTCTTTTAAATATTTACAATATTTTAAGTGATCCATTGCGATAAGTGCTGTTCAAAATGTTCAACATATTAATATGCAAGTATGTGTGTATATTGAAATTTAATTGAAACATTATAAATTGTTCCACTTTTTTTAACATTTACAGCTGTAAGTCTACACTTTTGCGGGGATGTTTACTTCCTAGAGCAATACATGCTTAAAACACATTATTGTTTATATAGCTTTATGATTAACGTCGTGTTTTCAATTGTTTAGTCAAAGGTTAATTGTACTTTCATGCACTGCAAACCACTTCAGAACTCTACGCGAGATATGACGCAGAGTCCGCAGCCGAGATATCAGGCTTAATAACAGACAAGGTTTGAAACGAAACCGTATCAACTAAAGAAACGTTTGTATGGGTATAAAAAAAGGGTTGTTGAGCTCTTAAGGGGTTTGAAGAACAGTAGATAAAATTACGATCAACATTTGTCTTTGTACGGTAAGTACCGATTAATCTATCAATTTTATCTCCTGAATTTCCCCGTATGCCGTTGGGCACACGGGATTTTAGAGATTGTTAACAAATTTGTATTAATGAAGTTAACTGATGAAATAAAACACACGTTTTGTGTATTTTTCTATTTGATTTTCAGATTGTATTCATTGTGGTATTTTACCAATTTTAGTCATTGTCGTTCAATACAGCAGTTTTGATATTTGTTTCAAGTTCCCTTCACTAACGTGTTGTACGGTTAAGTCGTTAACAAAATGTTCGACTAAAACTCTCATGGGTATGGCGTATTCTAAATTTCATCTATTATATCAGTTTTAACGTTTTTTTTTCCATTTCGGTTTTGATTAGGTTTTTGTTTTCATGAATTAAACTGTCAATGGTGAGGTGGATGTTTCTGGAAGATTCTTAACTTCAAGCTGATAATCATTATTTGTATTTAAGATCCAAATATCTTTGGTTAGTTTTCCCCAAGATTTTATTTCTTATTTAGTTTTTCCCGCTTTGAAATTTTCTTTTCAATTTTGTAACAGAAAAAAAAACAGCATGCGTTTCCGGTAAAGTGTTATTTGAGTTAATTTACGTGTATTTCCGTTTGGAATTGATTTTGAAGGATCCCTTGACTTTGGGTGGTATGTGTACTTGTTGCTTTGGGAATGATTTTCTTCTATTATTTTGTTCCTCCTGTTCCACTGATTAGATCGTTGCCCTCAAAATTTACTGAGAGTTTAGTGTAGCCGAGATAACTGTTTCCAATTTGTTTGGCTCCTTCCGTTATTTTGATGGCATCTGGTATTTCGCTGAAGAGTTTTTCTGCAGATGGTCATACTAACCAAGATGTCTGTTACGTGATTTGAGTTTAGTTTTTAGTTTTTTCCTTCTGTTGTTGGTTGATTTTTGGATTCCATGTGTTGCCTATTTGAAGGCGTCCGACCAAAGTTGCATCAGTTTTTTGTCTTTTGACGTCTGAACCTTCTAAAAAGCTTTTATTTTTGTTATTGCTACTATGCAGTAGTGAAGTGGGCTTTGTTTATTATTGTCTTAAAAGTTGTAAACTTTTTGGATATTCAATAATTTGCAATATTTTGTTACAGTCGTGTTGACAAAATAAATAACCTTGAAATTTGATAAATAAATTATTACGATAAGCCTTCCGAATATATGTAGTGTAACTTACTCTTCGATGTGACGTTAACTTAAACGAAAATATGAATAAGTTTGTTCAGCTTCTGAATAGCCTCGTGTAGGGTATTTCGGCTGCTGATGCTGCGTCAGCTCTTGTGTGGGGCTCATTAAGAGGGCATGCGGTAGATGAACCTTACCATATAAATGGCTGTAGGTGTAAGCTAAACGATTACACTTGGTGATCGTGTTCGTATGTAAGAAACTTATATCAAATATACATTCGTGGTGAAATATATTTTATTTCCTGATATTGAATATATATTTAAAATTGTATCATATGTGAACGAGGCAAACAATATGGAAATAAAAATATAAGTGTTTATAATAATATTTCACGTTGTATGTTTCTGTTTAACGTATTCCAATTAGTGATTATGTCATCAACATTAGGTACGTCTTTATTATTATCAGATCACAATATGTTGTTAATATTTAAGAGATTGTTTACATACACAAAAGTTATAATTTTAAAATTGACAATCATTTTATGAATTCAAATTCCAACTCTGTTTCAGCGTTGCTTCTAATGCTTGAGTGAAGATAAACTGTGCTAAGGACGACTATCTGCTAAAAAATACATTTACTGAAACGTTTGCTTATCGGTGATACATTTGTTTATCTGAATATTTGTATGCATTAAAATACATTAGTGTTACCGCATGTAATTGTACATACCTTGTCCCGATGCCGGTGTTCCATTGACACGCAGTATATATGTTAACGCGAGGCTGTTATCTTATGTGATGAGTTATGGTTTTAAATGGCAGGCCATATCAAACCATTTATCTCTGACAATTCCAATACACGGGTTTACATTTCAGACAGTCGTGTGTAATGCGGTGAGAACTCATGATATATGGAAAGGTATAAATGTATAGTGTACTTGATGTTTATGCTCGTTGTACTTTGATACTTGTGTATACATTCTAGTAAGCGGTCATCAAACCCTTAATCGAGAATAATAAAAACCTTTGTGATTGAGACATTTTTTACAGTCACACTATTTTTGCAATGTAATGAGTTGTAAAACTCGTGTAACCATCCGCAAGTTTTATACAAAAACAGTCTAAAACATAAAACACTACACTACTTTTAAAATACTAATAGCAGTGGTCATCGCCTAAGAACGGCGAATTCAAAGTTTTATTAGTTTTATAGACTTTAAGGCTAACCCTCTCACGCTTTGCCCAATAAGTTATCATAAACATACGCGTGTCATCGTACATCTCAGGAAGGAGCTGAAATTGATGAGGTAAAATGCCATATAATATACCATGATTGTATGTGCTGATAACGTATTCTAAATCAATCTCCACCACATGTTCGAATGCAGATAGCAATTGAAGTTTTGCCCAAACGCGTTATGTTCAAAAGATCAATTGTAGTGGCCTAGCTTCGCAACTATTAGAAACAACAGCACCATGCTTTTCAAACCAGTTACTAAAACAATACAAACTGTAATGAAGTGTTCGTGTATTTCCATGATTACCGCATGCAGTAGGTATTTAGCTATGAAACACGTATACAATACTTGTACACAAGTCATATACTTTAAGGTGTCGATGAATATATGTTTGTAACAATGTGTGTCTTGTAAACAAGTTCACGTTACTAGGAAAGTATTGACTGACATGGATCAGTGTAAGAGCAGGAGATAATTTTATTGGCACCTTCGCTTTTTTGTTGTTATCGGTATTCAATAAGTGCTTCTCTGTGATTTCCCGTATAGTGTATGACAAGTTGCGTTTACTGATATTACTATTGGCAAATAGTCATATATATTTTGACACTTATACATAAAGGGTTTGATGTGAAATTAAAATGTTTCTGCGGTATCAACACTTACGTGCAACAAACGTTGTATGTACCCTACATTAAGGGCAACGTTCTAACTTACAACCTTTTACATGTTTTTTGAAACTGTTCATTAAGTGTACATGCTTATAATTAATTCCTGCATCGGTTTGCTAAAATAAAGGAACTCAACACGTTGAATTTTACTTAATACCGATCTCGTATCGGAGAGCTTATTAATTGAAATTGTCTTTGATAACAAAAACAACGTAATTATGAATTGTACTACAACCGAATAAAATGTAGAAAATCACTGAAACCTGAAATCAAATAATAAATATTTGTTTGTAGTTATACTTCCGTTTAGACAGAGAAAGTAATCTTATGAGAATGTATAATACACGTTCAATACGCATGCATGCTCTAGTATGAAATCTCCTTTGAAAAGACAATGGAATTGCGGAAGGTAAAATGTGATCGCATCAGAAGGAAGATACAGTTATCTTTTCCTGCGTGATGCCAGTGTGTATAACGCGAGCGCATGTTACGATTGTTGACAAACGTAAGTTTCATATTCCGAATATCCAACAAACGCATTATCGTTTGATTACTATTTTCGTTACATTGATTGGTTATACTATGTTTGCCAGGAAAAAAGTAAGGACAATCATCGGTTATAAACCAGGAATACTGCTGCCTTGGTATAGATCGGAAAATAATACAAATAATAACGGCTGTACCGAGCGTTTTAAGCAACTTAGATCTTTCTGCGAACGGGTGTATTTAGGACCGATTCTCATCTGATTTGCAGTTTTTTGCGTGACGGTTGTTGTAAGTTTGTTTTGCATGATCAAAGATGGATACTGTACAGTATTCTACCAAAGGTGCATCCGAAGCAACGAGCCAAAGACCAATCAGTGCAAGAATTTTGCAAGAATTATTTCCGCGGTTTTGAAGTACCGCTTAAATCTCCAATAAGAAGGGAGAGCAAAAGTCGCTTTTCTTTTTCACTTAGCCACAGCGGACGTTTGCTCTCATTTTGGAGGAGACCTTCTCACGACGTTCAAAGGCGAAGACGGTCGTGAAACTCAGACTAAGAATACACACTATCTTCAATCACGGAGATAATTGATAACAAACTTACAGACAACTATACCAGGATAATGACATCATCACTGCCAAACATGAGACACATGAGAAAGTGTAAACAATTTATGAACTGCACGAACATAACTACAATCCTCAAAAGACTTCTTTCTGGTTAGGTGAAACTAGAGGTTCCAATTAAAAATATGAGCAATTCGGCCTTGGATAATCCAGCATATGCGGATTCGCCGTTGGATTTTCGTCGCAGACTGCCCTTGTTGTGCGTCAGTTTCATTATACAGTCTTCATTTCAAAGCCACTCTTGTATTCAACAAATGTGTAACTTTATGGTGGCGTATGTGTATTTTGTTTCAAATGGATGTCGTTTTGCAACGAAATGCACTAGTTTTTAACGATTCTTAAAGCCACACACCTTATTTTGCATAGTAAATTTAAGTATAAATAAGAAACATATTTTATCTATGCCAATAAGAATATATCTGGTGGTTACAAGGTAGAAATCTGTCTTTTTTTGCGCTTTAAAACTTAAAAATAATAGCGTTTGTCGAAATGGACGTATACGTCTAGAAATCCTACTTTCGGTTTTAAAAGCGGCACTGTTTGAAAAATAATAAATTATTTGCTAACTAGGCTAAAGATTTAATTTTATCCATGCCAATTAGAAAATATCTGGTGGTTACAAGGTAGAAATCCGTCTTTTTGCGCTTTTAAACTTTAAAATAATCGCGTTTGTCGAAATAGACGTACACGTTTAGAAATCATACTTTCGGTTTTAAAGCGGTAATTCCCGGTTGAAAAAATAAGAAATAACTTGCTAACTAGGCTATAGATTTAATGAAAATTTTAACTTTCAAATTGCATCTACATGTATTGATTTACATGTCCTTCTTTTCAAGGTGTGTGGCTTTAAGTTTCTAATATATCGAAATGCATAATTATAGCGTTAGAAATCATTATTTAACGTATCTTATTGTAGCATCTTATGTATTTATGATTAATTAGTGAAATAAACTGAATTTAAACAATACAATGTATGTCATTAGAATAATTCTCAAGATAGCATAACTTATACATACGCACTGACACGCTTTTTAAAGGTAATAATATCATATCGAAATCTGAAACTTCTCTTTCTGAATTAATATCGAACAGAAACAGCTTAATGGAGCCAGATGCGATCATGCTGCTTTATTTATTATAGAACATTCTTACTAATCTTCATATAATAAAATAGCACGCGCTTTGTTATCAAACTATTTGTGATCCTTGTCTTTCATTTAAAAAACCGTTGTTAATACGCGTTCAGATAATCATTAAAACACAAACATGGTATTAATTGGTCAATTTAGATTTATAGATGAATTGTAATGGCATTTATTTAAGAATTATTTATAATTAAAGCTTTATATTTTCGTCATCAGTTGATGCTCTTATTAATATAAATAACAATACAGATAATATATGACACCTTTCCTTAGGTAAAATGACATGAGATATTTTAAATTTAGATGAGTTTTGAAATTTTATTTGCCGGATTAATTTATGTTTAATGACGTTTACGTAAATTACTTGTATTAAGGTAATATCGTTCGTATTGTATCGGTTTATTAACGGATCAGGTATATACTAATGGTAATGTCGAATTATTTTCAGGTCAGAAAACAATTTTTATGATTTTCCAACTTACAAGTGCCGAAGATTCACTTAAGTAGAGAGCAAACATTCTGCGGTCCATAAAGTCTCGAAAATGATCACTCTGTGTCTATTTGACTCATATTTTGGACACAAAATGATATCGATATTGTCACAGAAAAAAAGCGTTACAAACATTTAAAAAAGAATAAATCGACAGCGATCAACGATACACATATCAAAACTATATTTTCACCACATAGGCTAGCGACAATAACATGGCGTGTAGTTTAACGGTAAGCGATGACGTATTTGAACGGTAAGTTCCACGAAATATTCTTTCAAAATAGTATTGTTATTACTTTTAAATTTATATTACTGTTGATCAACAATAACGAACTCGTTTGTTATTCGTTGCATATCGCTTAGATTATTACACATATCTATGGCGGTCGTATTTAATTCAACAGTCGACTAATTGTCAGACGTGAACTATTATTTACTAAAAGAGCAATTACTTAAGTCATCCGGTTGTTTGATTTCCATGAGAATTTTAGAGTTTCATATTATTATAACGTGCTTGTTGAAACGTGACTTTACGAGTTCACATTTTTTATAAGTAAGTGCTTTTAACAATGCGGGGAATCACGTGGTCAGATTTAAGAAAAAATGGCCGCCGATGCCTCGCTGACAGGCAGAAATTGAGTCTTCAAACAGGTACATCTACCTTATTACTTACTTGTTTTTAATCGGATGACGCCTTCATAGGGCCAGCCGGAAGAGGTTTCAGCGAGTATCAACCATTTTTCTCTGGTTGGTTTGAGTGTGGAGAATATTCATGGAATATTTCGCGATTTCCTGAACCGTCAATTGTCATTGAACACGGCAAAAACTAAAATCACTGTTTTCACACTAATTAGCACTGTTTAAGTACCAGTTGTTCATGTGGACGCATTTTGGTTGACAAAAAATAGATAACTCGATTGCTCATGGCGTTATTTTCAAGGTAAAGTTGAGTTTCGATTTGTTTTGACGATTGTTATTGAGCACGGACATGGTCCTTATACACGGACAACTTTTTGAACAACGCACATGTCAAGGAATACCGTTTTCTCCGCCCAATTAGTCAAAAAACAACCTCGCATTGTCTTGTTCTGGTACATGTAGCGATACATATCTAAGGTAAATGCACTGTAAATGTTAGTTTCGTATACGAAATTAGCTATCTGGATCATCAACATATTTTTTCAATAGGAATTTTATTGCTAGCCTGTTTCGGTGTAGCTGCTTTTTGTTTTGGCTTGCGAGTATTTAAAAATGCTGTTTTTCCTCCAGACAGTTTTATTAATATATTTGTTTGGATTGCTGTTTTTTGCTTAAAGAAATCCCTTCAGGATATATGCCCCGTTTCATAAACGTTCGTACGCACGGTTTCTTTCGTAAGTATACTTACGCAGTTCGTAAGAAAATCCGAGTGTTGCATAAAAAATAATACTTACGCAACCACCTGCTACGAATTCGTAAGTTCCTATGTAAAAGTTACGAATGGTCAATGGCTGTCGTAGCGTTCGCAAATATGCCCGCCATAACAGAGTGAACGTACAGTATTCACACATTTTACAATATAAAAAATTTTTAGTGCATTTTCGACAAAAAAGCATGGCTTTTCTCTTGAAAATAAAAACAAAAACGGTAAATTGTTCTACATTTATCTTTATGAAGTACATTATAGAGAGCACAGTTGTTTCCCTTGTTTACAAAATCGCGACGAGAACAAAAAGGTATATCTATCTATCTTCCATTAAGGTCGAACCCCTTTTGAGGACATAGACCTGTCGCGCGTCAACCGACAAGAGTGTTAGTAAGTCTGAAATAAAAGGATATAAAAGAGAGAATAAGAGTGTGTTAGTTATT
>VMBQ01002760.1:45814-88233 GCA_007657795.1 Dreissena rostriformis
ACGAACGTTTATGAAACGGGGCCAATATCCTGAAGGGATTTCTTCAAGCAAAAAACAGCAATCCCAAAAAAATATTAATAAAACTGTCTGGAGGAAAAACAACATTTTCAAATACTCGCAAGCCATAACAAAAAGCAGCTACACCGAAACAGGCTAGCAATAAAATTCCTATTGAAAATAAAATTTTGATGATCCAGATAGCCAATTTCGTATACGAAACTAACATTTACAGTGCCTTTACATTAGATATGTATCGCTACATGTACCAGAACATGCCAATGCGAGGTTGTTTTAGACTTACTGGGCGGAGAAAACGGTATTCCTTGACATGTGCGTTGTTCAAGAAGTTGTCCGTGTATAAGGACCATGTCCGTGCTCAATAACAATCGTCAAAACCAATCGAAACTCAATTTTACCTTGAAAATAACGCCATGAGCAATCGAGTTATCCATTTTTTGTCAACCAAAATGCGTCCACATGAACAACTGGTACTTAAACAGTGCTAATTAGTGTGAAAACTGTGATTTTAAATTTTGCCGTGTTCAATGACAATTGACGGTTCAGGAAATCGCGAAATATTCCATGAATATTCTCCACACTCAGACCAACCAGAGTAAAAAGGGTTGATACTCGCTTAAACCTTTTCCGGCTGGCCCTATGATAGGCGTCATCCGATTAAAAACAAGTAAGTAATAAGGTAGATGTACCTGCTTAAAGACTCAATTTCTGCCTCTTAGCGAGGCATCGGTGGCCATTTTTTCTCAAATCTGACCACGTGATTCCCCGCATTGATTAATAAAGAGTTATGTCATAAACAAATTGTTAATATGTATTCACAGAACGGCCTCGTATATTGTCCGTTAAATTAGCATAAGATGTTATTCATAAATAGTCCTCTGTCTTGATAGTGTATAGCAGCTAAAAAAGACAATTATAAAAACAAACACTATTGTAACAGTTTGTGCGAAGGCCACCAATAGAACGTGAGTTGTATAATGATACACATTATATATACACGGATTGTATAAACCTTTGTACCGTGGAAACACGCACTATGAGATTACATAAATTTCAGAACGAATGCTTTAGGTTTATTTAAAAATACTCCATGCAGGATCCGTTAAACAAAACACACTTTTCCTGAATTCGGTATCTTCGGTTGATGCACTATTCAAGCAAGTATGACTAGTCGGTATACTACTTCAAAAAAACATTTCGTCGAGCCTTCAAGTTGAAGATGTATTTAATTGATTGCAACTACTATTTGCACTATTTGAAAGGACCCAATCTGCCTTTATAAAAGGAAGCGGTTCTATAAAGGTAAAAACAGTGCATCCTTAAACATGTTCAAGTAAAACTTTTGTTTAAAGGTGCACATCGACGATATTTTCAATAGTCATAGTCAATTTCAAGCAGCACTCTGGATCAGCAGGCGATTTATTGCATAATTCTGCCTCTGGTGTAATGGTCGCCATTTTGAATGAACTACTTACAACATGGCCGCGCCCGTGAAATTCCAATTTGCAAATGCCGGATATTATGTCAAAATTATTAGGAATCTAGATAATTACAGTGGAATAATATGTTAATTACGCAGAGAAGAGAACTTTACTCATATGTGGTATCGTTCGACAGTGGAATAGTGTCATTTTAAACATTGTTCAAAGTCATTGAACTGGAAGTGGAATTGTTACTGGAAATGGAAATATCTCTAATCATTCATCATCATGCTTAATTATCATAAGCATCATTTCTGTGGAACACTGCTCTACTAGTGTTTCATAGTTATGGTGCTATTGAAATAGTTCACTTGCGGTTGAATAACCACCAAGATTGGATTTGGAATAATAAAGGTATACAGTTAAAATAAATACTTTTAATTTAAACCAATGCATCTTAGATTGAATACACCGAAAGTCTGAGGCATATTGAGAAGCTCGAGTATACTTCCTAGGTTGAACCAATAATAGGCAATTTGCTAGGTGGCATCAGTCTCAGAGATCTTGAGAACTCTCTTCACTGCCAGTGGGCATCAAACTGGGACCTTCTGATAGCTTAAGGCAGACAACATGTCAAATATGCCAGCACAGCTTTTTTTTAATTTATGTTTTTAACTTAGTGTCTCATTTACTACAAGAACATGTGTAAGTACTGTTTGGCTACTGTCCTCTGCATAAAACATGATATGCATGTGCATCCAACTAACCCAATAAATGTCATGTAATTACAGTAACTATGTTGCATTTAAACCTTCCAACACAAAAAAAGTATTGAAAACAAAATTAAAATAAATTACATTCAGATTGATTTGGTTTATTATAGGCATTCACTTGTAATATTAAACCACTCATGCATTTCACTAAATAATTATACAAATTATGGGTCACATGATCTATGAGAAATTCCAAAACCTCATGATCTTTCAATTGAATTCTACCGGTAAATTTCAAACCACAAAACACATAATTCATACAAAAAATAAAGTGTAATGAAAAAAACATATGAGCACAAATTATATCTCATACGGTTGGTGCTAATGTCATTTAAGTGTCACATTTCAAGAGAAACTTTATTTAGAAGGGTGTTATTTATTTATAAATGTTACTACCCGGTAATTTTCTGTATAACTATAATTAAAAATATTTTATTTCACAACCTGATATATTTGTATATATATTAAAGTGCACTTAAAAAAGGTGTATTAAATGCACATTAAATGTAGCATTATTGGCATTGTTTTTTTTGTTCGATGCTTATTTAATACACTTGAAAATGAACACAAAAAACACTTAACAGAAAAAGTCAATTTTTCTGAATTTTCCCAGCATTTATACACTTAAGTGTGTTAAAAGTGTAATTCTCCTTTTGAAAAAAAAAACTTGACCAGAAAATAAGTACGTTTAATTGCATTTTAAGTGTGTGTTTTAGTATATTTTCAAATTCATTACCGGTGATACACGTTTTGTAAAATAAATGCAGAAAAAGTACAGAAAAATATAAATGTGCATTAAATAAAGTTTTGTATGCATACCAATGCCTACCGGTATTTATGAGCATGACGCCTTATATGGTTAACTCGTGATAGAAATAATGCATTTTTTATAAGTATTACTTCAAAATATAGCTAACTAGCTGTACAGTTTAATATAAAATTATAAATTAACCACACTATGTGAAGATGTTATCAGACATCAATCTTGGAATAACCTTTTCCACAATGTACACTAGTAATATGCTGTTTACTTATTGTAATTATTAATTAAGACAAATATTAATTAAAAAAGATATTACAGTACAATTTGATTTAACAAAACAAATCAATGTTTGTTGAATAGGATTTTTTTTTTCAATCCTGAAAAAATGAAACCATGTCCTTGTGTTCATTAACACAGTTTATAAATTCAGTCAGAAGTGCTTATTGTACTGAAAGTATGGACAGACTGTTACAAAAATACTTTCAGAACATAAATTGTACAGTTTTGTTTAAAAAAAGACTAAAATGATGTCCATTCCAAGTTTGATGTCTTAATTCGAATTCACTTAATATTTAGTTTATCATTTCTGCTATAGTTCAAGGACATTATGACTTCCAATCCCTTCATACAGTTATGAAATAATTACACAGTTTATTATAGTAACTGAGCATTTATTTATTTATATNTTATTTTTATTATTATTATTTTTACATTTATCATTATAACCTTGATGCATCTTCAATATAAAATATAAACATGTAACAACGCTACTTTACACCAATAACATAAGGATTTATGCTGACTCAGTAAAATAATAATCCCTGATTTCTAAAATTTCTTGCACAAAAGTATGGAAAACTACTGTGATAGTGATTTTAGCTAACGTGATAGTACTATTTGGCTCCAATAATGGCGACTCAAATCAAAGCATAGATCTTAATTCCAGCTTAACTAACATTGATTGATCATTGATCAAAACTTATTTTTAGATATATGCAGTATACTTGTAAATAAATATTAAACTTATTAAGACAGAGAAGAATGAGAAGCTTAAAACAGTATCAAATGGTCACAGTAAAGGTGGGGAATATCAGTCTTTGTATTATTTATTTTTGTTCATCATTGTCATAATTTGTATAACAAATATATCAAACTGGATGTCTTTTTATATATTCAATGATAACATCTGTTTGGTTAGTCAGACTCGTCTCAATCAAAAGGTGTTTATACACTGTAGTTTTCTTAATGATTGTGGTCTTGTCCTGAGTATAATTCCCACGAGGTATCATTGGGGAGATGACTTGATGATCATCTGTCGTTCACAATCCAGTATACCTGTAATAAGCCATCTTGCAAGTAATCACCCTGATTAATACATTTAATTTTTGTTTCAAGAAAATGTGGTAAAATTAATGAATACAATTTACAAATTGTAGTTTAAATAAATAATAATTATGATTTAATAATACTTAATAAGGATAATTATTAATTCTAGTTATATTAAATAATAATAATACCAATAATAATAATAATATAACACAATACGAAAATTTATGACAAACCTTTAATATGTAAAACTATCATAGTATTTACAAATTAATACACTGAATTATACAAAACACATACATTAATAATATAATTAATAATCAACCCAGTCATTAAAGGGACTGTCCACTAGATTTTGGCATGTATTGAAGCTTGTCATTAAATGCTTTAAATGCTTTATATTGATAAATTTAAACATTTGAACTAAAAATCTCCAGTAAAAACAAGAAAACAATTTAAAAAAAGGAAAAAAAAGTGACCCTCAACAGGGCTCGAACCACTGACCCACGGATTCCTGGAGTCCTAGAGTAAAAAGCTACCTGTTTAGACCACTCGACCACGGACGCTCATGTTTAATGCGGATGTATTTTTTAGCTATATAAGCAATCCTCGTAGGTTCCCAAAATATCGTTTCGCGTCGCGCGACGCTTTATCTAGTGGACAGTCCCTTTAATTTTAGGAAAACTATTTTTATACATAAGATGTCATCATAGATCTTTTTAGCCAGAACTACAATCGGCAATAATAGTTTGTATTGCATGAATACGCCATTGTGTTCCTCTTCCTCAAACTCAACAAATATTAGTGTTTACATCGCATAATGTAATGAATCCAGTTTCATTTTCGGTTTGAATAGTTTGGTAAACACCGTAAATTCGTTTTCAATAGTGGACAATAACGTGGCAAAATAATGTTGGAAAAGTAAATCTTTTTGATAACAGGACAAAATGCACAACAAATAAAAGTTGACAGTGCTCTTTATATAAAAAAAGTTTAACAATAGCCTACTTTAAAGAGAATTATACTGCACTACTTAGTCCCGTTATCGATTGTGCGCGTGCACAAAGCGGTACTTAGTATACATTTCATTCATAATTGTTTAAAAATTACTGCTGTTTACACGTACCCTTATTTGTTTACTCGGATTTGAGTCATGATGCATGGTAATACTATGTATTTAAGATATTATTTTTAAATAAAATACAAAGAATTCTAATAAATAGTGTGTTCTTTATACTGTTTTCATGTTGAGTTTCGTATATTTGAGTATATATATGTTTTACCAATAAGTAAATTTTATTTTAACTTTCTATTTGCAATCATGGAAATTGTAAAAAAAGTAACTCTAAGATACAATTAAAAAGTTTATCCGGATATTATCACATAAAATTATTATCTTCCATTTTATTATGCGACTTCTTAATTTATGATGCGACTTATCAAAACAATATCTTCAATATCTTCAAAACTTCACACACAAAAAACCCACTTTCGCTTTCGATGAAAAGTTTATTAAACGCGGACGCGTAATTAGGTCAACCATGTACAAAGAAATGGTTTATGTATTCGAAAAATAATTAATACTAGCACTAATAGTCTTGTATGTTTGTGTTTCATGCATTTAAAGGCATTTATTCCTTTAAGAAAACGAGCTTGATGACGAAGACGAAGACGATATCTACGGAAGTCCCCCATGGCCAGATCTCGGGGGAAGTGGTAAATACTTTAATTGGTTTATGAAGACAATCCGCTATGAATGTACTGTTTAAAAGGACAGTTTTTACAGTTGGTGGCTTAAACAAACATTTTGAAAACAAATATTTAATCCTGTTTTTCAATATCATCAGTGTTGTGAATACTGTGCTGTTTGTGGTAGTAGAAAAACATATGTGTTGCTGTATTATTCATGTTGTACACAGTGATTTATTTCCATAAAGTATATGTTATATTCTCCGAACTATCGATATCCGTCGAAGCTAAACTTTAAATAGTCAAGTTTTTACGGTCCCGTATATAATTAAAAATATAAATTGTACATAAATATGGTTGGTTTATTCAAGATACAATAGACATGCAGTCCATGAGTAGACATGTTATAGTAACGAAGTATCATATATAAAGGCATGAAATGTGATCATTATTAAATTTCATAAGTTGTTGAATAAAGTATAAATACATGAAAAGGTCTAAGACAATTTGATTACAGCATTAAGAATCTATTTAACAATGTTATAGTTATAACAAAAACAAACTACAAAGACGAATCTTCAAGAAAGCGAGAAGTCAAGTTTGAGTAACAAATAAACACAATTAATCATAATAATATTTATACAGGTTTCTTTGAGTAAATGCTTTTTTACAAACATGGCTGAGTTGCTGTTGGTACTTGTATTATCAGATTGCATTAAATCAATAAATTTTATCATGTTTGGTCTTTTCCAGTAATATTTATGTATATACAGTTTTCTAATATCATCATATAAGGAACATTCTAATAAAAAATGGTATTCATCCTCAAGAACATTGCAATGTGGATATTTTCTCTCTTAAAAAGGTATAGATTCAGGCGTATGCCATTTGCCTGCTTCAATTTCTAATCCATGAGATGGAACCCTTAATCTACAAAGATCCAATCTAAACTTATTTATACTGACATGTTTTAAGTAAGATTGCAATTCAAATTTACAAAACTGAGTATAAGTTATTGCTCTTGAGGAGTTATTAAGTTCTGACATCCAATTTTGAATAATTGTACCGTTTAGTCTGGAATTTTAACCAGGGATAAAAAAAAACTCTTTTCATCACCTACACCTTGGTTTCGCCATGCATAGTGTACGCCTAGGGCCTGCAACAGATAGCGAACAGATTTTGCCCAAGAATGTGTATTGGGTTTATTTATTACGTTCTCACACATGTGACTATAAATGCACGTGACATACTTGTGATATTCTAACTGAATAATTTTCAACAAATACCTTCTAGCATTAATGGCTTTTTTAGTTTTCAAGAATGTTCTTCCGAGTTCCCCATATACAAAATTATTCTGTGTTTGGATGTTTACACCTAGTAGTTTTTTACAACAAATTAAGTTGACTATTGCAATTGCCATTGACTCAGTTAAGCCCCCAATTTCTGACCCATAATTTAAAATTGGTAAAACAAGCTGATCAAACAACTCTTATTTGGTATGTATTGAAATTGATGGGAAATTTACTAAGTATGAGTTAAGTTTTTAAAAAAGCCTTTGAGGATTGGTCTGCAAGTGTTTCAAAAGTATTTGCAAAAGACCCACCTGTAGTGAATACAATTTCTAAGAATGTAAAAGATGTAACAATTTCTAATGCTATGGTTTTTGTATAAAAATTCAATATGTCCCCCCTAAAAACCATAATCTTTGTTTTATTTGTGTTAACACATAATTTCCACCTATCACAATATTCCTCTAACAAAGACAAACCTTGAATTTGTTCTTCCTCTGATTCTGCCATAATTACAATGTCATCTGCATATAACAACACAACTAATTGTAGCATACCAATATCAATTCCTTTTAAACCATTTAAATATACATGTAATGTTCTTCTAAGTCATCCAAATAAATACAAAATAGAAATGATGATAATGATTCTTCTTGTCTCACACCTAAAAAACAGTAAAAATCTTCATTACTTATTGTGTTACCTTATTTTATTCTTGATTTTACATTTGTATACAAAGATTTAATGATATTAAGCATTTTGCCTCTAACGCCTAGCTTCAACAGTTTATACCAAATGATATCCCTTACCAAATAATCGAACGCTTCGGTAAAATCAACACATATGGCATACAATCTTTTTTGTTCGCTTAATTAATAATTAATGACACTATGTAATACAAAAATATTATCAACAGTTCCCATACTTTGCCTGAATCCTGCTGTGACTCCATATAGACATGATAGTTTTCAGTCCAATTGTTAAGCCTATTGTTAATGACCTTTGTGAATAATTTCCCAAAAGTACTTAGTAATGTTATCCCTCTGCAATTATTAACATCCTGCTTATCACCTTTTTAATGTAAAGGAACAATAAAACTCTCACACCACCCTTCAGGAAAATGTCCATATCCAAACAGTTTATTAAACAAAAATATAACCAATCCGTTGCTGGAAAAAAACAACTAAAATGGTCTTAAATTGTGAAACTGTCATTTTAATGATTGAAATGTACTACATTTCAAGCATATACATTATATTTTGTATTTAAAATTGCGTCTTAAAGCCCAATATAGCACTTTAATACAAATTTTGCAAAATAATCAGTAAACGCTTGCAGCCAAATAAGAATTGTTCACTGGATTAGAATTATCATATAGTTAAGTTATCGCATAATAAACTCTTACTTGTATTTCCATGAAACATAGATGTATATACGAGATATATAATTTTCTTTTATACCTAATGATAAAATATGACATTTCTGTAGTGAAATAACAGCAGTGAAAAGAACAAAATTGTTCTTTTCACCGTTGAAAAGAACAAATTTTCGGAATTCCTTTTTCTATTTTTAAATTATCATATCAAGATGAACTTCCCTTGTTTATATCCGTGTTTATATTTTTTTCTATGATCACGAGTGAAATAAAATCGATATTCCACCGAATCCAAAAAAAATTATTTTAATTTTATGTTGTTTTTTTTTACCGTTTATTTACATTGTAAAAGAGATTAACTGAAGAATTTCCCTGGAATAATGACGTCATATCGTCAACAAAATGACGTCATTTCAATGTATTGAGGCACGCCACGGGAGAGAGGGTCACTTTTCAGCGAAAGGGAAATTATTATTAATTATTTCTTGAAAAAGGGGCATAAAAGAAACAGAAAATGTGTTCATGTCAGTGTAAGATCGTTTGTTATTTCACTCGTGATCATAGAAAAATAATATTTTCACTCGTGGCTGCGCCACTCGTGAAAATATATTTTCTATGATCACTCGTGAAATAACAAACGATCTTGCACTGACATGAACAAATATCCTCTATATGGTCAAATAGTAGCGGTCATCTTCTAGATGTGTACAATTTACAACTAAAAACAGGTCCTTAAATTGATACTATAGGTGGAGGAAACAGTCTCGTTGGTCACGATACAAGCAGGATAGATGCCATTCCGACTCCGCCACCATTGCAACAATCAAACAGCGGCCGTCCAGTTGTACAAGACACATACAGCGGTAAGCGTATCGGATACTTATTTTTTAAATTATTGAATCGTGGTTAAAACACGGCAAAAGACCAAAGGCCTGAGAGAAGTTGACAGTATAAAATTCAAGGAACTGAAGGAAAATAAAAAATTCGGACTGACAGTCAAGTAAATTTTCATTTTCTTACAGTATAACATTCAAGGAACTGAAGGAAAATAATAATTTCGGACTGACAGTCAAGTGAATTTTCATTTTCTTACAGTATAAAATTCAAGGAACTGAAAGAAAATAATAATTTTGAACTGACAGTCAAGTGAATTTTCATTTTCTTACAAATAGTTAATTTAGTGCCGATTTCATTGAGACAGGTGAAATTTATGCCTTACATGTTATTTTCTACTTTCCGTCTGGCCCTTAAATGTTAAAGATATTTCGAAACGTATAAGACAAAACTGTAAACGAATACAGGTGACGAAATGAAGGACTTATGCAAAGCCATGTGTGCATGCATGTATATCTATTTAAACAAGAAAAAGTGGCATAACAATAAACATAATTTCAATTAACATGCACATTTGGTTTATAGTTTTTCAAGTGGCGTCTGTCACCAATGAAAATCCAAACTTTCCACCAGAAGAGGAGGGTTCTACGGGAAATAACGTTGCACAGTCAGAGATGCTTCCGGATCGTGTACGTAATTTAGGTAAGGACGTTATCCTATAAGAATGTTTTAGATATATGAGTTATATACGTGACAAAAGTATTTGATACATATGATCCAGATAATATGCTATTGTTAGCTAGGACTATTAATACTACATACAAAAGCACTTCAGCTGTGTGTTATTGGTATAAACAGAAATTGTGTTACCAAAACTAATACGCAGCCATTAACATATATATCATATTTGCTGTTGATGTTGTTTTTGAACAGGAACAGTCGGATTCAACAAGACGCAGTGCAAGGGGTGTAAATCGAAAACTATCCGGTTTTCCCAGAAAAGTTGCGGGCATGTAGTGTGTGAAGCATGTCTGCCTCGCTATGAGGGCATGCCTTGTAAGATCTGCAAACAGCCCGTGGGCGGCATACAGCAGATAGATGCGAGCTTCTTTGCGTAACCACTGATACATTCTATACAAAATTCTAAGTTAGTATAGTTTACCAATGTTACCTGGCACTAACCTTTATGCACGAATACATTATAATAGTTTTACAATGAATATATCAATTTTCGTACTCGACGCCATTTAAATTGATTAAAACGTACCTTACTTAGTAAACAATTATGGTCATATTAAACTCGTGTAAACCTAGCACGGAAGATACCAAATTCAAAAATACGAAACAATTCAAGCGTTTGGTTTATGCAAATGGAGTTCATGAGTGCCATGGGAATGTTGTCGAGCTATGTTATTCTTTTGTCTTTTCAAGTTTATGAAAACAGTGGCATGGTTATAAACATACTGCGACCATGACCACTATATAATGTTTTAAACCAAATATTATGATTTTATGGTTATTTTGATACACACACGTGTTACATTTTTAACGCAGCATTTACATTTTTATACGATTTATTAATGAATTTTGTCAATTTTGGAATGTTAAATAGTACCTTTTTCAAAATAAAAACTTTCTTTATAAACAATTATGTACATGTGTTTTCTTTATAAAGATTTATAGAATCAATATTTAATTATTATACATTTATTTTGATTCTACGTTAAAATGGTTATACACCTATAAATGTTATCTATGGTAATCATACATTATATTTAATTCTAACCAAAATACCCTATACACCCAAGAAACAAGTCTTATAAAACAACGCAAACGATTTTATATACCTTTTATTTGCCATACGCTTACCCAATAAACCATACGTTTACCATATAACACCATCATATCGATATATTCTAATATGAAGTTTAAAATAGTGATAAAGCATATAATCAACAACAGGTAAACCTTTAATTTTACGAACTTTTTACAAACGATGTATAAGTAGTATAAATATTTAGAAACATTACTATGATCATATTTAAACACAACAACAATGTTACATTATAACAAAATAAAACAAGCGATACAGATATGGTCAATCAAAACAATAACAGAAGTAACATACAAGCAGTGCATATCAAACAACAAAATAGACATTGAAAAATGACACTAGAGTAGAACAAAAAAAGACATAGTTTAATGTAGCACATTGTTCGACATCACTATATTACTTTATCATGTGTACATTGCAATAATAAGTATAAACCTAAACAAATGGATGGAAACAATTAGCATTAGCAACCTTTTTAAAGTATCTTTACCTGTTCGACGAAAGGGCGAATTATTTTGTGATTTTGTCTTATCTGTTATTCAAAGTAGACATTTACAATGGCAAGGAATTCAGCTTTGTATTGTTATGAAACAAAATGTAAATCTCACACATTTGTTTATTCGATGTGCTACTATTATACCACACTAAACAAAACCCGTCTATCCCGCCAACCAGTATGCAGAATGTAATTTGAAGCATCCGAAAGTAAAGTCCTTTAAGTGGAAACTTTTGGGACAAAACGCACTTAGATATTCACTTAGATGTTCACTTACTTACGCGGAAGGACTGGACTAATACAGAATACCAGAAATAATAAAGGAACGCAATGTTTGCGTCCCGAACCAGTGAACCTTGATCAAGTGAATATACATTGCACTATATACTTACTGGACTTAACTTAACATATACAGCGCTCTTGATCAGGAATAAGGAAACACTACTCTTCAAAAAGGAGCTCAAAGCATTAACTTAGACATTTGAATAGATGAGATATGTTTATTTCTGTAAATTATCAATTTTAATTCACAATTGATAATATAAAATAAAATGTTCACACGCGACGCAGCAAATAATTGTATTTATGCAGGAACACTAAGGACACATTTGCACTTTTTCTTTTAAAAGCGTGTTTTTTTCTGCATGTTTAGTGTATTAAATGCGCATCAAACGCATAAACAATACGGTGCCTATATACATTTAATAAGCATTAAATAAACTTTTTCTATCAGGTAGTGTAATGAAATAATTAAGTGATACAGTGTAATAAAATACTGTTTTATTGTATGAAAATATCGGTACAAATCAATTGAATGATCTCAAGAGCAAAATAGAAGAGTTCTTCACCCTGCTCCTTTTAATCCCACCTTGCTTTCCCTCTCGACTTGTCAACACAAAAATGTTTTTTGGCGGTAATTATTAACAAAAGGAATATTGCCAAAGGCAAATTTGCAGATTTGCCAATTAAATCTGAACTGATCTGTGATCCTCGATTTTAACCGTATTAAATTTAATTCCCGAACCGAATTGCTCTTTTGCAGATCTTAGTTTGATCCAGTAATAAACTGAATTAATTGTATTCGTGGTTAATATTTTTCATTATTTATCTCTGTTCCAAATTTGTATATGATTGTTTCATGACTTCAGAAACAAGATCAGTGCATCATAAGATTAAAGAAAAAAGGGCAGTAAAAAATCACTTGATTGTGTGACTTGAGTCTGAGATGATATAGCAATGTATTGGAATTTCTCATAGATGATATGACCCATTCTAGTTTTATTATATAGTTCAATGCATTAGTATTTTAATATTAAAAAAGAAAGTCTATAATAACTATAATCAACCGAAACAGTGTGTATTTGATATTAACTTGTCAAGACCTTTTTATGATTTGAAGTAAATAGGCAAAATAGTTACTGTAATAAAGTCCATTACAAGACAGTTACTGAGTTGGATGCACATGCAGTACCACCATGTTAATGTAGGGGACAGTAGCAAAACTTTAGTTTCACATATTGTAGTAGTAGCTCAGTTATAATGTAAATATTACAGAATCAGCTATTATTAAATTGATTGATTATAAAAAATGATTGTGCTGCCATGTTGGATATGGTTTCCGCCTAGCTTTCAGAAGGCCCTGGTTTGATTCCCACTGGCGAGATTTTTCAAGATCTTCTCTGAAGACACCAAGTATTGGTTCTACCCAGGGAACACACACACAACTGTCTCTATAAGCCTAAGACTTTAAGCGCAATTTAGCTAAAATAGATCGGTTTAAATTAATAATTATATGTGATATTTTATGTAAAATATTTAATAAAAATTAACATTCTGAGCAATTATTAATTTTATCTGTATACAAGTACCATTGCAATCTTGGTGGTTAGTGGACTATTTTAAAAACCATATCTATAAAAAAAAGGTCGCTCACTGTACTAGAGATTGATTTATGCAATAAATCTTCTGCTGATCCAGAGTGATATGCCGTACTGTTGCAGTAACACTCCACTATCGTTATTGTCAAACATATGGGCCAAACCGATTAGGGGCTGTGCGTTTTAAGGATATCCTAAACGTATTCATTTTTTTCGAGAGGAAGGATTCTTTTCGGATTTTCCGAACGTAGGTCATTGGAGAATAGCCACGCACTTCATACATAGCGAGCGCTCTGATTGACTGCGAGGAACCTGCATGAGAACCGGTTTAAGTATCATAGCATAAAAGTTTAACACATTAAGATTCAATTCATAGTACCAGTTACGTACATTTGTTTATAGTAAGTAATTTATAGTAACATGTATTGCTCAAAAAGTTATTATAATATATGTGTTCTACAATATTCTTAGAGTACGAAATAAAATAAAGAACAGTTGTTTAACCAAATTCATTAATTTCGTCTGTTATTAATGCACCAAGAAATGGTGTCCTTTTCCTATAGTATAATATTCCGACGGTATTTCCCGGTCCACCTGTGTAGAGATGTTCGCTTCAACATGTGCATGCATAATAATCTGTATAATCTTTATAATCAATACGAGTATAACACTGCTATCGTTTAACAATACAGAAACCTTCAAAAACGTTTACAAAAGGCTTTTTCATTATCAAAACTCGACAGAACTAGCCATATTGTTTTCATAGTGCTTCTTCGAATCGCTTTCTGTTGTTTGTGTGTCGAGGACGTATTTGGGTGGCAAAATGCGGTAGCCTCTGCGAGCTATCAAGCACAGTATAAAGCTTTCTAACACCAGCAGTAAGTTGTTGAAATCTGAAACCAAACGTAACATTTGATTAGCCCTTATTTGAACAGACAAAACAATATTATTTATTTAATTCTAAGATGGGGGATATTGCAAATTATCAGAACTACATTTCCTAATTTTTTCTCATTAGGGGCTACTCGGTTAAAAACATGTTTATATTATATTTCAACTATATTTTAGTGGGTGTCTTTTAATCGTGTATCTTATTAAATCATCAGATAGAGTAAAGTGCTACAGAAAATACTTTAATTTATTAAGAACGTATAACTCGGGAGTGCTATACTTTCGCCAACTAGGAATGATATCACTGTATAAAAAGTGTGTCAAATTAGCACTGAAATAGCCTGGATACAAAACAAATTATGTTTAATGTTGGTAAAACACTGGAAAGACATGTGTTTCAGCCAAAAACCGTCACAACCGAAATTACTTTATTTGTCATCATCTACACATTAAGGTTATTCAACTGTTAACGTTTGAGCGAGAACCAATCAGTAGTTAGCTCCGAGAAGCAAATACGTAAGTACAGACAAACGGGAAAGCACAATGCTTAAAGCCTCTCACTCCCTTTGGGGCATAAAATATTGACAAAAAGATAACAATAGTAGTGAGTACGACATAACTACATTTAAGCATGAATTTATTCAAATAAATTAAATATTAATCTTTATATACGTATTTTCGTTTTTTCGAATTAAATGTATCACTTACTGCTTGCCCTGACTCTTGGACCAAACGAATTAAGGCACGCGGGAATATCGTGATCCGCTAGAAAGTTGAACAGCAAGCTCTGGAAGATGTCCAGAATGATGGCCGATTGCAGAGGTACGAACTTTAGGACCAGGGAGAAGAGAGACAAGTGTAACCGCGAGGCTCTGAAGATAACGATCATGCCATACACGGCCGTCATCGTGCTGATAGCCGACATAATTGTGATGTATATGTAGGGTTTCTTGAAATCCTGAAACATCGAGTTTAATTAGTGTGTTTCATGTACTCTAAGCATTATATTGTATCATTTGTTCCTTGTTATGTGTACGGTACCGGTTTGTTTTGGTGCTGCTGTTGTTATTTTATGTGTGTTGTTGTTTTCAAAAGAAAATTACATTTGCTATCTTGTAATATACTTCTTAAATAACACAAATATATGGCCAGTTTAAGAAATAATCAACGGCATAAAAAATAGATATACCTTAAATGAATGAACATCAAAAGTATAAGACGCAATTTAAAAAGATATAAAGGGCAATAAAATAGACATACAGAAGACTAATAAATATTAACAGTGTATGACAAGAGTTAAAGGAAAACAAATTTAACGAAAATAGAAAACGTAAAGAAAATAGTCATGCTAAGTAGGAGATTCCATTTTTTAATTAAGAAAGGCCCCAACACGTATCCAAGGACTTACTATGGTTGGTTCGTACTGTCCGTCCGTCCTTAATACAGCTGCGATCCAGACTAAGAATGGTCTGATAAACATCACCTGAATCGCTAGGAGCTCAAACGTGCGGAGGGATTTCCTTCAAACGTATATTATGACTAGTTTTTATTTTATTTGATCAAGCATCTAGCTTAATACATGGTAATTCACTTTGTGTTATAATGATTCTTTAGTGAAATGTTCTAGCAGACCATTTGTATTAACTTATTTCAGCTGGTCTGGAGTTTGATATTTTATATTACTTGGAATACAATAGCACGAAGACCGTTATTTAACGTATGAATACGTTTTATTCATATACAACTTTTATGTATACTAACCTGTATTGTCCTTATACTTATTAACACAAACAATATTAACGTGTGTGTTATTGATTGCTTTATGGATGACAACATTTTACAATATGAATGTAATGTAATTCAGTAATGTAATGGTTGCGTGTTTGGTTAGAATAATGAAGTGCGTGCTCATTTATCAAATCAATTTCAATATGATCATAGACCTATTCAAGCATTTTTGTTCACGTAATATCATGACATGAAGATTGTGACAACACTATCAATTTTTGACATGTATGTATCTGTATATATGTATGTATATTTTTTACCTCTGGTTGCTGGATGTACGTGGTACAGTTGTATTACAGCAAAACCGTAGACTTTGTGTTATAAAATTACATGTATATATACACAACATAGTTTCTGTATCTATTAACAAGTTGTAGAGGATAATATGCTTCGAAGTTTATGTAAGCAGGCTCAATATAAAAAGGTCACGTATAAAATGTTCATTTCGCTTTAACAAAGAATCCCTTTAATAGGGTATCAACAATACAATGTTATGTCTTTTCTTGTGTTTGATAACATTATTTAATAGACTAACTCCGGAATGTAAAAATCCCTAATCTGGCAGTACCAAATAAGCTGGCCGAATTTGAGATCTTTGAATTATATTTTGGAACATAAAGGGCTAAACGTTGTTTAACCCACCTTTTTGGCTTTTCTTAAGTTTTTTACATCCGGATTACAACTCTCACGCTTTTTTGCAATACTTACATTGTCATTGTGATTGGTTTCAATACCCAACAAAGGCAACAGCAGCATGGCATGGTGCTAATACTGATCTTGTCATTTGCCAGAATGCTTATCATCCTCTCACTTCCGCCATATAAACTGATTGTCATCGAAATGAAGGTGAATATGCACACTGCGATGTAGCTGTAAGAATAACGAATGCTTATATACTTTTATATGTAGGCTTTTGATAAGTATGCACTATACCTTATACAGAACTCAACCAATCCCTACAAATCACCTCTTTACTAGTATGGACTTGTGTCACATAAATATTCGCGTATTGACAAAGAATGACAAGTCACTTCAGTCTTAATGACACATAAATTATTGGACCTAGGTCATATTTTTTGTGTACCTCATATTGATTGAACTGCCTTCCGACGAATAGACATTGCACATTTAAAAGAATATCATAGTCGTAAAGGAAATATAATTCAATTATCGAATTAGTAAATTCGTGAAGATGTTCTAGTATAGATCTTAAAAAAATAACCAATTAGTAATAATTAGTATATGTGGTCATCAAGTATTATATCTATAGAATATACGGGTATGTATATTGATTTAGCAAGCTGGTTTGTATTGGACAATTACAACGCGTAATTCACGTTGTTGAACAATTGCACAATTACGACTTATTCACAATAGATTTTTGTTTGCAAATAAACGGACTTTTAATGTCGTCCATAAGTAAATAATATTAGGTTGCATTATATGTTTATTTTCTGTTAGTACATGGAAAAACCACAGGTAAAGAGTAATGCACACAAAAAACAATTGGTCACATTGAAATGATACAATGGTAACAATGGTAACCTACCAAGAAGACAGAAGATTCTGAAGCAAGTTGCTAGTTGGAACAAAAAGTGAGGCCATTCTGGTAGTGCATATCACCTAAAAATATTGTTGTTGAATTTCATAATGGAAGTTCATTCATAAAATCGTGTAATCGTTGACAGTTCCACTAAATGAAAGTACAATGAATTAAAATATTCTCAATACTATGTTGAATAACCAAATAACAAATATATCAATCCCTGCAATTGTGATTAACATCGGATTTATTGGTTTATTGAATACTACACATCTTTATTTAAATGATTCATAATACTTTTTATTACATGTATATCCAGTTTCTTTCAAATGCTTGATCAGCTTAATATATAATAATAATATAGTTTTATCGTGCACAAATGCTATCCAATAAAACAAGAAAATTGGATTTTTTTTAATATCTCGTTAAGCTTTTGCTTACAAAGAATAGAAGTATATATGTCATACTGGAAATAGTCCAATAATAACCAACATCTTCCGTCCAGTCGAGGCATTGTCATGGTAATGTTTACGTATAAATACGATTTCCTCGACGAAAATCGAAATGCATGCCAC
The DNA here is from genome assembly GCA_007657795.1 of Dreissena rostriformis. NCBI lineage: Eukaryota > Metazoa > Mollusca > Bivalvia > Myida > Dreissenidae > Dreissena > Dreissena rostriformis. The sequence goes on from VMBQ01002760.1 coordinate 64,307, forward strand.
CGTGAGCACACTTCCAATGCAGAGGCCAATAAGAAGTGCGAGGTCAGAAGATACATCTGAAAATAGGGAACTCGTAGCTCGGTTCTATACCAGGTAGAAAACAGTTCACTACCAAACATATTGCTTAGAATATGCTTTGATTGGTATCGAACGATACATCTCAAATTTCTAAATATGTTGTATTTATTAATCATAATAGATGTAGTATTCACTCTATAAGTATCCAGTATCTCAACAGTTTACATTTCTATGTATTCTATTTTCTGTTACATTATGCAGTTATATTTAAAATTAGATAGCATTCAATTTGTTGTATCCTTTAATTAACCGGTATGTGTGTTTTATATGAAAGTCGTTCAAGGCCACCCTTTAATACACTATTTGCGAGAAATTGAAATTTACATGAAGCTTAACACAGTGATTACATACACTATTTTTGACATCAAAAATACTTTAAAGAAACAAAAATTAACACAAAATACCAAAATACAATTTTAAAATAAATAAATACAGGCATAATCGTGCTTGTACATTTATTCTACCTTCATAGTACACAGCTGTTGATGGGTAGTCGTTGGAACAATTCGCCATTATTTATATATATTTAAGGTTTTGTTCAATATCGTTTGCATGTATATTCCATCACGGTATTCCAAAATCTAAAATATTTACGCAGGCTTTCACTTAAGTCATACACGTTGTGAGCATTTATTATACAAACGCATATCACATTGCACCTAGAATATCATCCTCATCCTTTTAGTTCGGTTTGTCAATATATCATATTTCATGTTTTAACCTAAAGGCGGAAAATAAAGTGTATTTATTAGTTCATCTCACAACTTCCTGTTAATATAAAGTGAGTGTTTTTCGTTTCTCTTACGATCGCTTGAATGTGGAGCGCGGCCGACTGACCTATGTAAAACAGGCGATTAAAATGTAACGCTCTGTCTGATCAAATTACGCTAAACATGCGTAACAGATTATGATCACACTCAGTATAAAGAATTCTGTATTTTAACCTGCTTTTATAAAAACGGTTTAGAAATTTTGAATCCGCCACCCATGTATCCAAATCATGATTAATAATTATATTTCCACTTTGCTAACGCTTTATATATTTTAAGAGAGTATGGACGCTTTTCATTACAATAGTGTGTTTTTTTTTTCAATCTTAAACCAAAACACAACTACGAACATGAAACACCTAGATCTTATAAACTCGCCTTAAGAAAAAGTCAACTATAAAGGACCAGGCTCCGCTTTTGGCGTTCGCTAAAATACTTCAGTATACTTTAATAAAACAATGTTTACATTTGTTTAGTCCTAAAACAACATGTGTTTCAATTTAAAAGTGTTTGCTTAGTTTGACACGTTTGTATATCTTTTGGGTTTGTAAACGGGCTCATATGTTTTTTTTCGATTTATTTAATACCTGAAACATGCACATGTGATTCAGAATGCGAACTTATGCACAAACACTATGGAACAAACCAATTCGAATATTTACCTCAAAGTTGAGGTTTGAATTTCGGTGAAATTCAAGCAATCTATGAATAAAATCCGCAAGTAACGGTGGTATTTTAATATCAATTCTAAAGAAAACAAAGGACGTTCAGCATATACTTGCTTAATAACGCAAGATACATATATGTGGGTGTAAATGTCCTATAAAGAGAACATATAAAGGGTTCATTACGCAAATGGATACGAACTTCACTGGAGCAGCAAATACTGCAATGGTATCTTATCTAACTAACATCATATTGTAGAATTTGATATTAATTCGGACGGAATTGAAACGGACTATTAAAACGGAATTACGTCATATTTGGGAAACATTAAATTCCAGAGACATTATCAAGAGATAATTATTATTAACCTCTTGTACTTTGTGTTTTGAAAAAACATTGACATATTGGTTATACAAACAGGACAATACATACAACATATACATTAAAACAACATATATTAAAGATGGGGCCAAAGCCTAGGAATACTCAATGCAAAACCACTGGAGTTTAAACGATTAATGGCAAGCTTAATCGCGCGATTCTCGATTGGGGATATTCTTTGCCAAAAATTCTGGCCAAGAAAAAAAACCTAGGATCAAATTCGCCCTGCCTTGTGGGTTACTTGATTTCCTTATATGTACATAGCGAAGACTTTTAAAATCGTCTTCTCTGAAACTACAAAGTCGAGAGGTTGGGGAATAGGCAAGTAAAATCTTCTCTGAAACTATAAATGACAGGGTTTTAATATTGAATGTGTAATACCTTATGGATTTCCCTTATCAAGTTTTTTTTTCAAATAATGATCCTGGGATTAAAAGTAACCACGCCGCAAAGGTTACCTGTTTTGTTTATATACTTACATACTTTAACACTTTAAAAATCGCATTCTCTGCAACTGCAATTGTTATGTGTTTAATACTAGTTTTGAGACATCATATGGTGGTCGTCTATTAACTCTCTTCAAATCAAGCCTCTGGGTCAAATATGGCACACCCAAGGGTTACATGTTTTAATATATTTTTAATGTATACATTTTAATTAGTTTTTTTACTCTATTAGACCATATCCAATCATGCAGTATATCAAACCTAGATACAAGCCAAACTTATAATAAACATCACAAAATCTGCACATAATTGACAAGTTTCTGCATGTTTCAGTTGATCAACTAAGGGCATTAAGGCCATCTTGTTAAAGTGCATGTCCCTGGGGTCGACTTGTCCCCTACTGGGGTGTGTGATTGAAATGGTTTAAATTCAATTTATATTTAAAATGATATATGAGTTGTTCAAATTATACCCCTGGGTTCGACACTGACCACATTCCTACCAGGTGAGTGATTTAGTTTCGATTATTTAAGCCTTTCACGTCAGTAAGCGATCATCTAAGTGTTTTTGGGCGCCGAATTATTCAACTGAATAAGATTATATTTACTTCTTGATGTTTCTTATAACATCGAGAAAAGCGGTCATATGGGTGCATTAATAGGCAGGTTTTGTGGTATGCTAGTTCAGATTGAATTACAATGTAGTCAGATTGCGTATCAAGATGTATATCGTGTGCAGTTTTGCAATAGACTCATCGCAATCACTATAACAATACATAACTTCCCTGTATTTGTTTTTGGTATGTTTTTTGTGAAGAAAAAAGGTTCCCTGAATAGGTGTTTACTAGATTGGTATCCGAGTAGCACATCACATTAACCATTGTGTGAGATACGAAATGATACAGCACTGAATGCCTGGCCATGGTTTATGTTTGATTGGAATAAAAGATCACAATAAGTATTGGCACACAAATTTCTATGGTACATTTTATTTATTCCACCTATCAAAAACGTATTTATACTTGGCGTTCATATTTTCGTAAATCTGTGTTTGTCTTAAAATAAAAGCGCGTCAAAAACGCAATCGTTTAATGCGACGTTACGAACAGAAATCATATCTGCCTTAAATATTGTCAAACACGCTTTCAGTAGTAACTCGCATCGATCGTTGACATAATGACAAAACAAACAAAAAACACCTCATGATGGCAAAACAGGGTATGCTGAATAAGTCGGACAAATCGGACAGAAACGAAAATGTCTTACAAACGTTAAGGTTCTGTCCGATACAAGAAATTTAAACAGATTACAGGCAAAGCCTCTAACATTAAAGGGACTGTCCACTAGATTTTGGCATGTATTGAAGCATGTCATTAAATGCTCTATATTGATAAATTCAAACATTTGACCTAAAAATCTGCAGTTAAAAAACAAGAATACAATTTAAAAAGGGAAAAAAAAGTAAACCTCATCAGGGCTCGAACCAGTGACCATCGGGGTCCTGGAGTAAAAACCAATTAGACCGCTCGGCCATCCTGACAAGTATGTACGATAGCCGTATTTTATACCATATATAAGCAATCCTCGTAGTTTTACAAAATATAGCGACAATAACAGAACTTTCCAAATTATTCAATCGTTTCGCGTCGAACGACGCTTTATGATTTTGAGGTTTTCAAATCGTCAAAAGATGCATATAATGGATATTTAAGAGCATTGTAAATGGTCAGTATTACTATTTCCTCAAAAATATCATAACAAACGCGAAAATTTGCGAATATGAAACAACTTTTTTTAATTTTGTCAATTTACCAATCTGTTGGACGGCCCCTTTAAGTGATTATCTTGATATTTGTGAACTCCTCATGCATTAATAGTTTTCTTTCTTTTTTCGTCCAAAATTTTATTTTCACCACAAACTATAACATGCATGCATATTATATACAGAGTATTTTATGTACATGTACGTGAAATGTGTATATAAATACGGTTGTAAATACAAATACACATGTAGTTGTATATATCAAGAATTTTACGAAAAAACTAACTCGCACATACAATGTACACACTAAATAAAGATTTAGATGTTAGCATGTATATCTTATATCTATATAATATTGCACATAAGAAAGGTAACATAAGAGTTGTACAATACACCAATAATGCAAACTTAACAAAATATGTTTTGTGATAAACAATATTAATATTATGTGTTAAGGTAAATACTATTATTATAGGAGATGTCTGTAAATATTTAAACAATGGACAAGTCTCTCAATTCTCCATCTGTTTTTATTGTAGTATTATAAATTTCAAACGTTTGTATCATACCGTTAACTAGTTCAAATGTTGAAGGACTTCTTATTTTCCTCTGATAATAAAAGATATATCGGTTAATTTAGAGGCATAAATCACACCATTGAATTGTGTCCAATTATCACACTCGCTTTTTGTCATGCAAGTGTTTCACCAGATAAATGGCAACGTAACAGTTACAAAAAAAATGTATGGGATATAATTTCATCTAAGTAATCCGGTTGCAGTTTGGAAACTAAAACATTCATCAAATATTAATTCAGGGGTAGCATATTCATCATAAATTAATGGAGCGATTTACTTAAGTGTTTGTCCGCATGGCAGCATGCCACAGCAAGGTTAAAATTCATGGGGGCATTTTTGGGAAATTGCTGGTAAATTCTCATAGTGGCATATCTATTGTATTTCAACTGTGATATGTGAAGATGATTCAAAGAAAAGAACTAATCATAAGAGCAAAAATAAAACTGAACTATTTCTGCAAAATGCATTAAAATTTTCAATACAAATAATTAAGCTCGACACATGTTTTTGTTTGCGTCTTGTAATGCATATGATAAACAATACATATGCATTCAATTTGATGTTTGAGGTAACCTATATTCACAGAAAGGCAAGTAGACGATTAAACTTGCCCTCTGGGTCAATGAAAGTCATATCCTTAAGTAAACCCCGGTTGATGGTACTTTAATACATTCATTCATGTCAGTGTCAGGTACATGTTGGCAAGTGTTGACCGTTAATTGTTAAGTAAAGAGATCTACTACAAATTCTACAATTTGGAGTCATCATAAAGATTAATTCCCACGCATAATAAACGTTAACATTTGTAAAATTAATTAAAAAACAGTGTTCAATTTGGCGAATTTCAATATTCATATTATACATTTTCCTATTTTTTGGGACTTGAAGTCTTAGCCATAGTGGTCGATTATGCAAACACCTTAAATGGGGCATATTAATTGTTAAGTGCAGAGATCTGCTACAATTTAAGTCATCATAACAAGACATTCGCATGCATAATAGACGTTAACATTTGTAAAATTAATTAAGGATGCTTGTCAAATGATCGAATGTTAATACTCATGTGATGTTCTCGTATTTTTTGGAACTTAGCCAAACGTTCTGTACGATTGATATTGATTTTGACCAGGAAAACACGTGTAATTATAACATAATTATCAAGTCGGTTTATGTGAATGGTTTGATTTCAGTCAAGTCAAGCGCAAGAAAACAAAATCTTAGTGTCTTTCTAATGCGTGAATCTATTGCGAGTCCAACGTGCATGAACGAGGCCCTCTACAGTAAATATGATTAAAATCTAATAACTCGGTGCAATCAAAATAAAACGTTATGGCTAATCTTCCATATATTTCGGTGTATTATTGAAATGTAAAATAGTAAAATGCAGAGAAAGTGAACATTATTTCAATTCTAACTTATTAAGATTTTAATATTTATGCGGTGTAATTTGAAAACAAACTATGCTGCGCTTAGGTTCGGACGGGTTTTTTTGGCGGCGGAAATGAATAGTTGTCTCAGAACAAATACCAAGAGCATGCAGTGAATAAGAAACGTAAAATAAACAACATGATGTCATTTGACTCCATTCATATGTTTGTGTTTCCTTAAATACTCATAAATACGTGACAACCATGTTATTCTCGTGGTACGATGTCTTCGAATCGCGTTCTGTTGTGTCTTTGTCGAGTATGTGTTTGGGTGGCACAATCCGGTAGCCTTTACGAGCTATCAAGCACAGTATAACGCTTTCCAACACCAGCAGTAAATTGTTAAAATCTGAAACCAAACATAGAAAAAAAAACATTTTCATTCTTAAACGTCATCGTATTTTTATCAGTCTTCTACTGTATTACTTGATACATGGTTATTCATGTTCTGATTGGCTGAAAATATGCATACATGTGTGTCTTAGAGATCCTTATTCGATCGAAACAAAATCAGAATTCATATAATGAGCTGTCAGAAAGTAAATACACTATCGTCAAGTAGGAATGATATACATCCAAAACATTGTATCGAATAGGCACAGGCATGATATGGTCATGAAGACAAGTTATCTAAAATGTTGGTTAAACACTAGTCCTAAACTTCTGAATACACACATTTCTCATTTAAAAAATCGTCACGATTTAAGCAAAAGTAATGTCAATTTCTGGAATAGATGTAGTTATTGCAGAACCAGACATCCAAATTTGGCACTCGTATGGGGTGTTGAATAAAACTATGCGACAAACAGCTTGCATTTATGATTCCTATAACATAATTATATTTAAGCCTGTGCGTATTCAAAGAAAGTAAATATTAAGCTTTTAAATTACACATATTTCTTTGTTGTTGTTTTTTTTAAATGAAACAAATGCATTACTTACTGCTTGCCCTTAGTTTTGGACCAAACGAATTCAGGCACGCGGGAATATCGCGTACAGCCAGAATGTTGAACACCAAGCTCTGCAAGACGTCGAGAATGATGACCGATATCAAAGGTACGAACTTGAAGTCAATGGAGAAGTGAAACAAGTGTAACCGCGAGACCCTGTAGATAACGGTCAGGGCATACTTGGACGTAATCGTGCTCATAGCAGACAAAATTGAGATGTATATGGTGGGGTTCTTGAAATCCTGAAACATCGAGATTTTGTGTATACAGTATGCATAATAGTGTATCAATTTTTAAATTTCATTTTAACGGTGCCAATTCGTTATGTTGTTGTTGTTCGTTGTTTTGCTGTTGTTCTTTATAGACATAACTTATATTTGCTATATTGTTCCGAGTGTTCTTCTTAAAAAGAATTCAAAATTTAAGAAATGATTGAAGATAGATACACATAAATCAAATGAAAAATAACAGTATAAGATATCATTTCAAAACGTTTAAAATGCATGACAATAGACAAACAAGAAACTAATAAATAAGAACAAAGGAGGACAAGATTTAAGGGGACTTGTTCACAATGTATCAAAATGAGAATGTTTCAATTTTTTGTCACAGATTCAAGAAATAAATAAATAATGTACATCAGTGTGCGAAATAACACTTATGCCGCAGACTTATACTGAAAACACTCTTTCGTTTACGAAAAATCATCGTTAGAAATTGATAAAATTATAAAGCGTTTCAGACGCGAAACGATCTAAAAAATATCGTTTTCTTTTTGTATCGTTATATTTTGTAACAACACGTGGATAGTTATACAAAGTAAAAAATAAATGGCAACCCATGTGAAGACGTATGGTCAGGTCCTCACATAATGTAGACGTAAAGACTCAACGATGACCCGAACATAAACCCTGAATTACAGACATAGACACTTGAATACGGATGGCTGAGTGGTTTCGGCGCTTGGCGTTTACTCCATGTGTCAGTGGTTCGAGCCTTGGTGTGGTAAAAAAAATTCTCTTGTGTTTCTTATGACTATAAAATTTAACTCAAATACAGAACGTTAAGTAAATGAACATGCTGAGTAGGTGACTACATAAATAAGGTAAAGTATCAAAGGTCTTACTATGGCTGTTTCGTATTGTCCGTCCGTCCTATATACAGCTTCGATCAAGAGTAGGAAGGGTCTGATAAACATAAACTGCATCGCCAGGAGCTCGAACGTGCGGAAGGATTTCCTTCAAAAGTGTATTGTTATAATTATTCAAACTATAACCAACTTGATACTTGGTAATAAGGCAATGTTGACAATTATTCACTTTGTTTTATCAAAGTTATTACGCGGAGTGGAACTGTTAATGAAGATCATGTGTAAGTTAATTTAACTCTCTGCTAATCCGTTTATACTTATTTATTACAAATGGACTTGAGTTTTATGTCTTATATAATTTTTGAATGTCATAGCATTGAGACCGTTATTAAACGAAAGACTACGTAAAGGGTATACCTTACTTTGTCATATTAATAGGTTTCAATACACAACTAAGACAGCAACAGCACAGCTTTGGGACGATGCTGATCTTTTCGTTAGCCAGTAATCTTAACATCATCTCTCTTCCGCCAAAGAAACTGATGGTCATCGAAATGTAGGCGTATATACACGCTGAGATGTAGCTGCAGGTAAAACGGATGCTTCTTTATTGGCAAATCTAATGATTTGTATGCAATATACCATATATGGAACTCAACTCACGACACTTTGTATTGTTATGCACTTGTGTCATATAACTATTCTTACATGGAAAAACAATTTGATGTCACTTCAGTTAAAATGACAATACATAACCACTTGAATTTTGGTCATTTAAGGTTGATTGTACAACGTTCCGAATAATAAAAATTGCAAATATTCAAAAGTATCATAGTCGTTCATCGAATATAATCAGATAGTCGAATAAGTTAAAACATGTACATTGTCTTTTATAGAAAATAAAATGATTACCAGTATATCATTAATAAATACTATATAAGGCATCTAGTATTATATCTATACCGTAAGAATATTCTAGTATCAATTTTGATATTGTAAGCTGTTTTATTCTAAACAATGGTAAAGCATTATGCACTTTGTTGAATAATTCAACAACTGCGACTTATCAATTACAGTTAATACATTGAAATAAATTTTAAATAATTATAAAGACGAAAAACATATAAAAACAAAATTGGTAAATTTATTGATATTATAAGATAGAAACCATGGTAACCTACCACGACGACAGAAGATTCATAAGCACGCTGCTAGTTGGAACAAAAACTGAGACCATTCTGGTCGAGCATATTACCTAAAAATATAAATGTTAAGGTTTATAATGGTTTATCTGTTTTCGCTCATTAAATCATGTAATCATTATTTGCATAATGATGTCGTTGCTTCCACTATATTATAGCATAATGAATTTACATAACCTCAATACTATATTATATACCAAACAAATAATATATCCATAAATGCAAGTGTTATTATCATTTTATACATTGGTTTATTGAATAGAACAAATCTTTTCGAGATGAATAATTCACATTTTTTTAAATTTCATTTATATAAAGTTTCTGTCAGATACTTGAAGAGCTAAATATAAAACAGTAATATAGTTTTGTCACACACAAATAATATATTAGAAAACATTCCATGGTTAGTCCAAAAAATCTTAAACTTTCTTGTATATCTTATATAGCTTTTGCTAAGCAACACAGTATACATGTCATACTGGAAATAGTCCAAGAAGAACCAGCATCTTTCGTCCAGTTGAGGCGTTGTCGTAGTAATGTTTACGTATAAACGCAACTTCCTCGACGAAAATCACAATACACACCACCATGAGCACACTTCCAATGCAGAGGCCAATAATAAGTGCAAGGTCAGGAGGCACATCTGGGAATAAAATAAAGAAAACGCAATCATAGCTCGGTACTCTACCATGCAGTTAAAATTAGTTTGTTCTTCACAATTGTAATATATGGTATGTTAGAATTGCATTTAGAGGCAGTTTTCTTTTAAAATCACATATTTTCATCCCATAGCGCCTTTTACATGAGCAATCTGACCACGATACTTTTCGAAACAAAATTGAAGTCAGACTGTGTTGTTAATAGCAATCGGGCATATGCAGGTAGCCTATTCCGGCTTAAACGGACGATTTCCAGACCGATATTTCCTATGATAATGTAATGTATAGTGTAATGTAATGTATTGTTTTGTAATGTAATATATTATATTTTAAACAAGCGCAAAATATTTAAGCTGGAACGCTGTCTTAGGCAAACCCATAGTTTAACAAGAGTTCCGCGGTCGGAGACATATGCCACCCCCCCCCCGCAAACAGGGCCTTCACACAAGATTTGTTTTGCAACAAAACTGACCATATTTAACACTTAATGTCACAATAACCTTTACCTTTGAATTAGTGACCCCAATTTGAATAGGGGTCATCTACTGTCTAAGACCAATGCACATGTGAAGTATCAAGCCAATCGGTCAAATCGTTGAAGAGTTATTGATCGGAAACGATTTTAACACTTATTGTGGCAGTGACCTTGACCTTTGACCTAGTGACCCTTATTTCAATAAGGGTCATCTACTGCCCAAGGCCAATGCACATATGAAGTATCAAGCCAATCGGTCAAATCGTTGACGAGTTATTGATCGGAAAAGATTTTTTTCACACTTATTGTGAAAGTGACCTTGACCTTTGACATAGTGACCCTAATTTCAATATGGGTCATCTACTGTCCAAGGTCAATGCACATGTGAAGTATCAAGACAATCGGTCAAATCATTGACGAGTTATTGATCGGTAACTATTTTTTCACACTTGACAGACAGCAAAACAATATACCCCCTCTTCTTCGAAGGGGGGCATACAAATGTGTGTATGTCAATATAAAACTAGCAATAATTGCAGGATATAAAACGTATTAGTGAACATTATTTAAGATAAAAATAATTGTTTAATGTTAGAACACAGCCTTAAATTATACACGCTCTGGCTTATATTAAAGGAACACGCATGCATCTATTGATCTGGAGAGTTGAGAGTAAAGCTGGTGTACCCGCTCATTATTTTTGTATGAGATCCCTATCATTTCAATTTGGCCAATCCGGTAGTAGGATTGTATTCATTCGGGTCTACTGGCGGGAAATTTCTCCAACATTGGCTGTGGATGAATGTCAAAAAAAATAAAAACCTAGTTAAGACAGCTACGCTAAAACATAAATACATACTCAGCCACCGCATTGTACACGTAACCAACCTGGATAGTACACAGCTGTTGAAGGATATTCGTTGGAACAATTCGCCATTATAGGTATTTAAAAATGTATTTTTGTGTATATGTATACATGTTTATTCCATCACGATATTCCGAAATCTATTATAAACGCAAGCTTTCACTTTTGTCATACACATGATGCGAACATTTATAATAAGCAAGTATATCACATTTAAGCTTCGAAATTATCCCCCCATTCATCCTCATCTGTTCGGTTTGTCAATATGCCCTATCCAGGTTTATATTAAACTGCAGAAAATACGTTAACTTGTATAAATTAAGTCCTCTCACAACTGCCTGTGTTAGATCAAGGGAATGGGCTTAATTTATACTACAATGGTTCAACTTGAAATCATGAGCGCGGCCATATCAACCAATGTAAAACATGCGGTTAAAGTGTAAAACTTACGTAAAACATGCGTAACTGATTATACTATCGCTTAGTTTCTACATTTTAACCTCCTTTTATGTGCACGGTGTTGAACTACTGATATCGCCACCCATCGTTCAGAACAATGATTACCGCAATACATTATATGCCCACCCTGCAAATACTTCGTACATTTAAGCGAGTATAGACGATTTTAATAATAATAGTTTATTTTCGCAATCTTATACCATCACATAAATACGAACAAGAAAAAACAAGATCGTATTGAGTTGCTTTAGGAAAAAGGAAACTATATAAGACCATGCATGCTCCGCATTCGGCATACACTAATATACTTCATGATAGTTTAATGAAAACAATGTTCACTTTGTAAAATCCAAAATCTTTTTGTTCTAACAAAAAGTGTTAACTAACGTCAATAGGTGTAAATAGCTTATAGGTGTATACACAGGCTCATCTGTCCGATTTATTTAATATCAGACGGCGGTACATGTGACAAAGAAGGCGAAGTCACCCTACGGAATAAACCAATTGGAATATTTTCCACAAAGTCTATGTTGGCATTTATGTGTCATTTTTTACAATCTTCAAATATTATACGCAAGTAATGATAGTAATTTAATTATACAGTAGTTATAAATAATACAAGGACGTTCGGTAGATACTTTCTAAAGAAATAAGATACTTATTTTTTGTAAGTTATTGTCCCTTAAACAGAATATGAAAGACTGATGAAACAAATGAATACGAACTTCACACGAGGAGCAAATACTGTAATAGTAACTTAGATACATAATATCTCATTGTATAATGTGTTTTACATTCAGACGGAGTAACCTCATATAAAGGAAAAATTAAACCCCAGTGACATTATCAGGAGATAATTCCAGTTAAACTCCAGTATTTGTTTTATTTTAGAAAATTGTCCTGTTGTATTTACAGGAAAATAAATACCACACACACATCAATCACAAACAATGATTACATCTTGGGCTATCGCTTTGCAACACCCAATTCAAATCACTTTGGGTTTAAACAGGTTGATTGCTAGCATACTCTCACACTTTTCTGTTGGGGGGGATACTGTACCAAACATGTAAGCCCAGAATGTTTCGCAAAACACGTAATTATTAACCTCAAAGCATAGCAATTTAAATTCAAAAACAATATAAAATAATAAATACATTGTGTTCGAGTTGATTGCAATTTAATTATTCAATTTTACGTATGCACTTGAGCAAAATTATTACAACTTGTTGATGCACATTGAAATGAAATAAATACGGTATCACGGAGAGAAGGTTGGAATTTCTCGGAAAGTTTTTTATCTCTTCTAGTTGACACTGTTTCAGAACCGTTGACACAATGTACAAATTCCAGATCATCTTAATGCAAAACAAATTTGCGTGTCGTATGTCAAGGTGTTTTCTAGATATCATGCGGAACTGAAATTTATTTATCAAGTCAAACCCTTGTCGATCTTTTTTTAGATCAGAAAGTCAAGCAAAGTTTCCATTTATTTCACTTCTGACGGAAAGTAGATATGATATCAATTAGCTGTAGTGTTTTCATTACTGACAGTTCTTGAATATGTTGCAAATGTGTTGCAAATTGATTGAATCCTTGATCTGTATAGGCATAAATAAGATTCAAGATGCCGAATTCTGGTAAATACCGACTTTAACAATGTGTGCCCATAAAGTGGCGTCTCTGATTAGCCTGTGCAGATAACTTTAAAAGTTGTCTATATACAGTATAGTATGGGTTAGAGACAAATGAATCTCTGTAGTTGTATACAGAAGCTTCTCTCAGAGTAGTTTAAGGTAGAAACCCCGAAAAGGGACCTAGGGCTTTGCAAGTATGTTCAAGGTTGGTTTAACACATATCAGCGAATTGTTGTGGTTGTAACTACTTATTTATCTGGCTTCAAAAAGTTGGGGGTCAAGTTTTGGGAAAAAAATACAAAATAATATGTTTTTATTTTTCTGATTTAAGACGCCTGTATTTTCCTTAATAATTTACAATAAACTTGAACCTTACAGTTTTAGAAATGGTTGAATATATTCTATTATATAGAAGATGGTCATCATTTTGACATATTTTGAAAAAAACAATCAGTGAACCTTGTTTCTAGTATACCTGGATAACTTGATCTCAGGTCCAAACTTTTAGCGCTTAACCCTTTAAGCGCTGGAACCGAATGTTAAAGACCTTTGCAAACAGTTTGGATCCAAATGAGACGCCACAGAACGTGGCGTCTCATCAGGATCCAAACTGTTTGCTATTCGGATAGTATTCTTTGAAAAAAAATCGAAGAAAATGCTTATTTTAGAAATTCAGCAGACGACATTTTAGCAGACGACAAATTTCCCAGCATGCAAAGGGTAAAGCTATCTTGGCGCATCGGATGGTTGTCTTGTAGGTTTTCTCAAACCTTATAAGATTACTAGTGAATGTCATTGTACGCTTCACATGATGGTACAATTATGTTTTTCGTTCCACCTTTACAAGATACAAGAAGATTTAGTTAACGTCGGACAATATGAACAATGGACATAAGCAAATAGCTTTTTCCCGACAAACAAAAGTACATGGTATGCATAACAAATAATAGCTAAAAGACATATATTCAAATAGTATATCATCACTGGCTATTAAAAGTCAAAATATTATATTATTATTATCACATTAAGCACACATTACTCATAAGATGGACTAAGAGTAAGAGGTAGTAGCTAGTATTAGATGAAAGGTAAGGTGTCGTAAAGTTTAAAGTCCCTTGCATAAAATGGTGTATAAAAATGTAAAAAAAAAAGACTAAGATGATTGTCAGGGGAAGCGACTAGGTAGAGTATCTTAAAAATTCTGAAATTGTATATTCCCTTGGCTATAAGGGCCATAGCCTACATGGATATAAAACAAAAGAACATACACACAAACATCATGCAACTGGTAAGAAATAAAATTAAGCTAGGCTGATAAAACATACATATAAACCAAAAGCAACTCAGATCTCAGATAAAATAATAAGACGACATGTATCAAATCAGTTATAAAACACAAGCAGAAGCAAAGCATAGTAAGATTTAAAAAAATGAGAAAGCAGATAAATGCTGACCATGCTCTACAGGCGACATAAAGAACACTTACATTTTGAGCCTGTCCAAGTGAGGACCAGTCTCCTGAACTCGTTATAGTTGTCCTGTCGTCTAATATCTGGGGGAGACCGTTCCACACCCGGGCAGTCACAAAACGAAAGGAATTTTGTCCATACCTTGTGGTCCGCACTTTAGGCACCTCTAGCATATGGTCATTCCTGCAGTTGTTTGCAGAAGTTAAGAATTTTGCTAGATCTTGAATATATGATGGGGATATTTTATGCAAGCATTTGCAAGTCTCTATGGCAATGTTTTGTAACCTTTCCTTGTTCTGTGGGCTTTTGAAAATGTTCACATTATCGGCAGAAGTGGTTTCTTCGCTCAAACTTTTCCATAATGAAATCGCTCTAATTGACAAAGAATTCAATCTTGTGTGTCTGTATTTGCAAAAAAAAATGATCACGCAAATCGTTTTGCGAAAGCGAAAACAGTTTGTCCAATTTCAGGTTGTTAGTGTGAGATCATTCCCAGTTTCGCGGGGTCTGTTGCAGTTAAGCTAATTGACCCACACTCATCAAAGTAAATATCAGGAATCATCATAAGTGCATTGGTCATTTGATTTATGAACACTACCACAAATATCTGGACATTCATAGCTTTTCGCATGACAAATGTTTCCACTGTCAAATTCATTTTCATGGTCGCATCAAATGAATGTAAATTGCTTTTGACATAAAATGGTTTCTTATAAATGTTTAAATATTTAATCATATAATCTAAAAATTCCTAGTATATTCGTATAGGCTAACGTAAATTATGCAAAATAATTCGTGATGGTCTAATGCACATAATGCAGGGGGTAGATCGTACGCAAGTAACTGTTGTGGCGTAAGTGAGAAAAATATTAACTATTGTTCAAAATGGCGGCCAACGGCTGATTTTTCGATTTTTTCGCCTGAACTTTTGAAAGGTTTGTACATTTATCATACTTATTCGACATTATCCATACGCGCAAGATGTGATACTGATAGATATTTAACCTCGGTATAAATCCTGTAGCTGCGTTATCAATATTAAAAAAGTTATTGACGACTTAATACGCAAGTTCCTGATTGTTTACGATTGACACGGCTCATTGTTTGTGCATTTTTAGGTCATATATAAGGTTTTCTCAGCAGTTTTCATGGAAAGGTGGACTCAAGAACCATCATAATGTCCCTTGCCTGAACACCAGGATGCTTCCAAAAGGCAATCGCACTATATGCATCAAAATTCGAAAATTAACCCCCATTTTCATAACTGTTGAGCACAGTAGCCCCACTTTCCGTAACTGTTGTTTATGCAAAAGTCAGAGTACAACAATAAAAAAAATGAATACCGAATTAAATACGCACGTTTAGGTTTGCTTTGTTAATTAGTGATGTGTCACTATAATTTCTGGAGTCACACTAAAATGTACGGTGGCATAGGACATATTTTTTACAATACATGTACGGACGTATTGCTTTCATGTGCGCACGAATTGCTTTCACATGCTCACGAATTGCTTTCACGTGCGTACACTATAGTGAATACATGCGCACGTATTCACCTATACGTTCACATGCATTAACGTTTACGTGCGCACGTATTAATGTTTATGTGCGCATGTTTTACGTTCTGCGTGCGCACTTGTTACTTTTTCATTGATCCATTTATCACATGCGCACGTATTGCTTTCGTGTGCGCACGTATTGCTTTCACATGCGCACATATTGATTTCACGTGCGCATGTATATTTTAGAAAACACCTGCGCATTCATACACACCTGCGTGCGCACGTATTCACTATTACATGCACACGTGAACAATACGTAAAACGTGCGCACGTATTTGAAAACAATGCCCATGTATCCTCTATACATCTCTTTAGGGTGGTCGGTAGTTTAGTGGTAAAACACTGGTCTACCATTCCAGCGGTCGTGGGTTCAATCCCTGGCCGGGGCACTGGAAATTTCAGAAATGCTTCAAGTGTTTCCCACCCAACTAGAGATGTACTGGTATGAAACCCAGGTAATTCTCGCGTGTATCGGTGCTATACACTGAGCACGTAAAAGAACCAAGGGATCTATTCGCAAAGAGCTAGGGTATTGCACCCGGATTCCTTGTATCTCAAAAACTGTCTCTTATACCCGCTGTCTCTTCAGCAAAACCAAAGGACCCCATTGGAAATAAGTGCTTGCACTTTCATGGGTTATCCTTGACTGCAAGGTCAAAATAAATACAAACATACAGCCGTGAAATGGGTTAAACCTTACAATAAAACAATATTAATCCATATCGTGCAAAGTTTTCAAACCTATAATACTTCACACAGTTACGACACATTGTTAGTACTTATTGTGCATGGACAAATATAGTGGAAGTCATTTAATGTGTAATCAAAGCAGTCTTGCAAAGTCATTTTCGAAATCGGTGTGCCTTTAATCACATTTGGTGAATTATTTCATGTTTTATTATTACAGATGTCATCGTCCAACGGAGAGTACCTTGAATGCGAAGTGTGAGGTGTTGCTTCATCGAGCGCATACTCTTTAAAGAGGCACATGCAGCTTCATAGTGGATCCACCTACGTGTGCGATTTTCCAGGGTGCGGTAAAACATTCAAAACACACCCGTTCCCCCACCGATAGTCCAAAACTTTGTAGTCAGTGTGGGAAGGTGTGCACTACGACGTTTTGGCTAAACAAGCATGAGAATGAGCTGCACTTGGGCAAGGCATCGACGTATTCGTGTAAACTGTGTGCGGAGCCATGCCAGTCAAGATACGCGTTTCAACAATATATAAGTACACATTCTAATGAAACAGATATTCATCTGTGAAATATGCTCGAAGTAACATGGTGTTTTATTCTAGGAGTCGGCATTCTGGAAATGAGTGTTTTATTTTTGTATACTTGAAGTTGTTTGCTTTTATTTACCAGTATGAATATACCAATTATATGTGATTTTGTTATTTGTCTGTGATAATAACACATTGATAATCAAAAAAGAGCGTATACATTGTATTTGGATTTCGGCATACATATTCATTTTAAATATAATTGAAAAAGGGAGATTATTTTAAATGTATGCAATGGTTTAGTATGGTTTTTGGTTGATAAAGCATATTTTTATGGCATTAATAGTGTTAGTTAAGTTTCATATTAGTGACATGAACTATGAGTTAATTATGTAATATACTTTTCAAGTCGTTTAAAATTTGAATGGAATCCGAGTGTGCATACATTTAATTGTGATACATATCCCTCAAAAGCGTTGTGATACTCATTACAAATAGTATTGTGCTTTTATGTTTCGTTATAATTGTTTAAACAGAAACACCGTGTGTGTTTACATGTTTATAGGCAATTTACATTAATTTGAATTTATTTTATAATCATTATTAGTTGTTAATAAATATAACAATAAATCTAGTACATTTTGTTATGTCTTATGAGTATGGAACGGCTAATGTGTAGTATATTATACAGATGTATGCATTCATGTAAAACACAAACGTGAACATTTTTACGCAGCAATTCAACTCACACAGAAAAACTTCGTAAATTATAGTTCGCTGTAGTTGTCTCGCGGATTTAAATCGCAAAACGGATAAAACAATTTTACTGTGCCTCACACGTATTAGTTACTTACTTTTAATCTCATACTGATCAATACTATGAGACCACTTACATAAAAAACAATACCTCGTTATGTGAGGTTATTTGTCTCTAATGTACATTAGCTGACAAAACTTTTCTATGATTTCCGGGAAACGAATATTGTTTCCACATTGATTTAAAGGGACTATGACATCTAAAGTGTATTCATAGATATAACAAAGTATGGAATAAAGTATAAAAATAAGCTTTTACTTAGACATATCTTATCAAATATAACACAAAACAAAATGATGAATGTTAAATTTAAAAACAGTTGGAAATCCGATGGTACCGGTAGGTTAATGTCAGACTCCTCGGGGTCGTAGTAACCCAGGTCACTGTGGCGTTCCTTCACTCTTCATTCATGGGTAAATCCTGGCATATATCTAATAAACTGTCCTCGAAGTAATCGTTTTCCGGTCCAGAAGAACTCCTTTGTTTCTTCGGAATACCGTATGGCAGAGGTATTCGAACCTGAGTCTGTCAATGTTAATATCCAAATCTTGATTTTCGAATTCCACAAAACACGAAGTATATTAATTGACAAAGTGGTATTCGTTATTTTCCTGTTTGCCGAATTGTAATTTCAGTTTTGTCACATAAGTTACAGATTGTCCTTGCGGTGATGTTTGTTCGTTTGTTGTCTGCGCCAAAGGGGTTTTTAGGAAAAAAAAAGCTTGGTGTTTTGGTGACAGGAAACGTTGCCGACTTGAAGTTTTCGGTGTATAGTTAACCTTTTAATTTTTGCATACAGAACTGGTGTTTTAACAACGCATAGTCGTTTGGCTGCAGGTGATTTAATAGGCATTTTGTTCGATCAGATTGTACAACAAATACACCATTGTATTTTGACCTTTTTTATACCGACTTAGTCGACTCTTGATTTGGTACCGTATCCTTCTTCAAAAACGTCCCCTGAAATGTAAATTGGTAAAGTATTAAGACGTGTTTCCAGTTACACAAAGTGCAAAAAAAAGCTTCGACTTAAGAACATTTCTTGGTGTGATGTGTGTACATTTGCTATGATACCGTCACTTTCACAAATGTCTTATCTTATACCTGTTTCACAATTTTGTGTTTAATCTCAAAGCTAACTACGCCGTTTATAAAATAATTTATATATCGACTACCTATCATACCCTTTAAATACCAAACAAGCAATGTTTTTCGCCTTAATAACAGTTAAACAGCGCAGATGAAAACATCTGGGTATTTTTTTTTAATATGGTAACAAAAAAGAAATAAAATAATATTCTAAAAAGAAATTTAAAAACAAATTCAGAAACAGTGACGATAAACATTTTTTTCTACCCAGTCAAGATTTTATCAATTATGTATTCATGTTTATAGTAATATAATAGATACGCTTTGAGGTAAATTCAAACTTATTGTTATGTGTAACTACTAGTATATGAGAAAGTGGAATTTGAATAATTTAAACTAAAAGAGAACTACGGAATTCAAGTAAGTGATTAACATGGGCGTTCTAACGATATTTGCGCATAACGGCAAAACAGTATTATACAGCATTTAAAAATGAATTGCTTATAATAAGAATTAAGTGTATATCCTGTACAATAGAAATGTCTTTATATGA
The DNA here is from genome assembly GCA_007657795.1 of Dreissena rostriformis. Taxonomy (NCBI): domain Eukaryota; kingdom Metazoa; phylum Mollusca; class Bivalvia; order Myida; family Dreissenidae; genus Dreissena; species Dreissena rostriformis. The sequence goes on from VMBQ01002760.1 coordinate 84,465, forward strand.
ATCAACAAAATACAGTTGCATTTCCCTGGAACATTTGACTGTTTTCATAAGTGGTCATCTATAATATGAACGATGGTATCTTTAAACGCAGAACGCTAAGTTTTGAGAGATGGGATGGTAACTGCACAAACACATCTTTATATAAATACATTAATGCCTTGCATATGTTTCAAAATATAGAATTTTTTATCCACTTTTCATTCTGCTCCTTGAGCAATACAATGATTAAGGGCTATTGCATGGCCAATCTTAGTATTCCAAGTATACTGACAAAACATTGTCCTTATTTCAGGACTAGCCTGGACTCATGTACACATACCAAGTGTGCTTTTTGCATAAACAACAGTTACGGAAAGTGGGGTTACTGTGCTCAACAGTTATGAAAATGGGGGTTAATTTTCGAATTTTGATGCATATAGTGCGATTGCCTTTTGGAAGCATCCTGGTGTTCAGGCAAGGGACACTATGATGGTTCTTGAGTCCACCTTTCCATGAAAACTGCTGAGAAAACCTTATATATGACCTAAAAATGCACAAACAATGAGCCGTGTCAATCGTAAACAATCAGGAACTTGCGTATTAAGTCGTCAATAACTTTTTTAATATTGATAATGCAGCTACAGGATTTATACCGAGGTTAAATATCTATCAGTATCACATCTTGCGCGTATGGATAATGTCGAATAAGTATGGTAAATGTACAAACCTTTCAAAAGTTCAGGCGAAAAAATCGAAATATCAGCCGTTGGCCGCCATTTTGAACAATAGTTAATATTTTTCTCACTTACGCCACAACAGTTACTTGCGTACGATCTACCCCCTGTAATGTTTTGCCCACATCAAAATCAAACTACAAAACGTCATTTAGGTGACACTCCACTAAAACATACCAAGACATTTTATTTAAGTGTTGAAAATTTCATATCAGAAGAACTGTAAATATGTATACAGTGTTTGAATTGAAGCATGTCATATCATAGACCTATCAAAATCATCTTTGGATGAACCTCTTTTAAATTGTTGGTGTCAAGCCTTTGATAAAAATAGACTTATCGATTAATGAGATCCATGAACCGGTTTAACCTGCTCCATATTGGAATCAAGTATGCCATTGCACAACTTGGCAAAATATTTATCAACTGCAGCTGTAGAACATACCGGCAAACTCTTATTTCTAAATAAATTAATCGTTTCAGTTGTAAGAACAATGGCATCAGGTGGAGGAGGCGACACACCAATTTTGATTGATGGAAGCGAGCTCGAAGGGGTATTTCCTGGTTAATCTATGTTGATTTTTTTATTTGAAATTAATTCAGCTAGACCATTGCATTTTGACAGTTTAAATCGAAAGGTTTGAAAGATGGTTCGCCCATGATATTTGTGTTGATGTTTTAAGCTGTGCATTACGAATAGGAAAAAAGTAATGTTTTCATCATAAATTAATTTATAGGTAATATATTCATCATAAATCAATGGAAGTTTTACTAAAGGTAGTACAGTCAAGTTACCATTACCGACCCATAGCGGATCACTTTGATGTTCAAGACCGCGTTTCTCAATAAATAGTAGATATTTTTAGATGATACTTTGCACACAGCATCTTCAAGGCCTGTTCTTTAAAACGCATTGATTGATTCGTAATCGGAGCTACTCTTTGTCAAAGATTTCGGTACGTTTTGCTGACATGTATATACGACTATGTTGACTTCCGTCTCGTTTCCAAATCGAGGTTGAACATTATTCGCGCCCACATGCTATAACTCTGTTGGAAAGTAAGAAGTAAACGCATTATTTTAAAGGCCATTTAGAAGTCTTTCTTCTTGCAAAAGTCTTTTTCAGTTTTGATTCGTGTTTAAGATTGTGCAACACCTTAAATGAAATGAAGAATTAGGGCAATAACGGATCAAGCGTGATAATATGCGTATTGATAATATATAATATTAAAATATATGCAAATCTTGTTGATTCTTTCAATAAATGATCTCAATCTTAATGTTTTATTTATGCTCCATGTTCAATATCGATGATTAGATATGATTCAAACAATTTACATGGTTTATAAGATGCCCATATCTTTTCGATCTATTTATAGGATTTTCAACAGATAATTCACACAAGAACACCATGCGTAAAGTGTAGATACAAAATCACATATAGAAAACAACTAATAGCAAAAAATGAATATAATTTATAACTGGCAATGTAACTTGGTCATTGTAAACAACACAGTTCATGTTTCGACAGTTCAAATAGCGTGTTAGATGCCCTCCTGAGTGGTTTCAATCACGTGATCCGTTATGGCTACAACTGATCCGTTAATGCATCAATTCTGAGGCGAAACAAAAGTATCACAAAAACATTTTGCCTGCGTTTAAAAATAAGACTATGCGCTGAAACAGTAAGCAAAGGTAATATTTTATCAAACAGGTGTAAAAGAAGTCTCAAAACATTTATTGCTTTTCACCAGAACAACTTTATTGCGCTACTGATCCGGTAATGGTAACTTGACTGTATCTAAAATAAACTCCGGCATTATTTTTTATGTTGGCTGATGTTGGTGTTTATAGTAACTGTGCAAAGGGGGTTTAATGCATGTGCCTAAAGTGCTGTCCCAGATAGCCTGTGCAGTCTGTACAGCTTATCAGGGACGACACTTTCCACTTTTATGATATTTTTCGTTTAATTAAAGAAAGTTTTAAGAACAAAATCTAGTTTAGGCAAGGCTCATATAAATTAGTAATAACTTGAAATTTGCAATGTACATATATGGTTGTGTGTCTAGGGAGGACAAATACTCAGGAATGCTGTGGCGCTGTGTTGTCTGCAGCAGGAAAGTGTGAAGGTGGTGAAAATACGTGCCGGGCGGAGTCAACCAGGCCTGAGGTAGTTATTTATAAGAATCACATACCTGGTAGCAACTTGTGTGGAAAACAGATAACTTATACACAAATTTATATGATATACTTTTTAGCTCACCTGAGCGATAGCTCGGGGTGAGCTATTGTGATCACTCAGCGTCCGGCGTCCGTCCGTCCGTCCGTCTGTAAACAATTTGTAAACATCTTCTTCTACTAAACCATTGAGCCAATTTCAACTAAATTTCATGTTGAGCATCCCTAGGTCATGGGACAAAAGAATTGTTAAAAAAAATTTGATCACATAACCAAGATGGCCGCCATGACCATATATGGTAAAAACCTTAAAAAATCTTCTTGTCAGAAACCGCTCATCAGATTTTCAAAAAATTTCACAGGGATGACCTTTGAAGGCTCCCCTGAAAAAGTTGTTCAAAGAAATTTGATTCGTCAAAAAACATGGCCGCAGGAGCTCGTTGAACTTTGCATGTTTATTCGTTTTTGCCTATTTTGTGAAAACTTTCAAAAATCTTCCACATTTTTTGTCCGATCCTTTCCAAATTTGCACAGTGTCTTTATATCAATGAGGACACGAACCCTACAAAAAATGAGCATTATTGGTCCATGAAGTACAGAATTACCTCCCCTTGAATTGAGAAAATGGTGTTTATGCAATAAAGTCCAAATTTTTCATCCAATTCTTTCCAAACTTGTAAGGATTTAGCATGGTTCAAACAAGGGAAACAACTACGGTTTATGCATGTTCTTTTTATTACAGATTTGCCTCCCTTTAATTCATTTAAAATCTCATTTTACAGCAGAGATTCCAAATCTGACCTGTAAATGAGCCCCATATTTACTGCCAGTGCTAGGTTACCTTTTCCCATTTGATCATTCTTAAGTATTGGTCTTGT
>VMBQ01002760.1:88932-129194 GCA_007657795.1 Dreissena rostriformis
CACCACCACCACCACCACCACCACCACCAGTGACAAAAAACGTATTCACACAATGGCTGCTACTACAACTTATAGCCGATATAGGGGCATGCATGTTTTACAAACAGCCCTTGTTATGCTTGCAATAATATGTTCATGGTATGTTTTTAGTAGGGATGTAATCGATTTCGACAATATATCAACGATATGCAATTGCCGATTCGTTTTCAATATCAATTTTGAAATATTGAGTATCGTTTATCTAATTACCTCACAGGTTGAAATTTTAACATAAAGCAGGCTGTTCTTTGTTTTTATATAGATTCCACTATATTATGACACAATTTCATTATTTTAATAACACTATTTAATTTACCCTGTACATGTACATTACATCTAACAACTTAAGAATAATGCAGTTATATTTAGGTTTTTAAACATAATAGCCAAGAGTTAATGTATTTTTATAACTTATTTTAAGCGAGTCATAGCACCAAACACCCATAAATCGATATATTGCTGTATCGTCGATATTTCCTTTCACAAATAGGATGATCTATGGGTACCCTAGATGTATCCACCTGATTGTCATTTTGATCGGACAATTTTTGAAGGAGTTATGGCCCTTTGTTACTTTTAACTTTATAGAAGATATAGGGAGAAAATCTTGTTATCACAACTCCTCTGAAACTACTTAGAGGATTTTCACATTATTACTACAGAATGACCTATCGGTGCCCTACTTGTGTCCACTCAATTTTCATTTTAATTGGACAATTTACCGGTATGAAGGAGTTATGACCCTTTGTTACCAGGTGCCGTGTGAAATAGGTGAGCGACTCCAGGACCATCATGGTCCTCTTGTTAAAGGATGTTTATGCATGTGCATGCGTAAAGTGTCATCCCAGATTAGCCTGTGCTAATTATATAGCACAGGCTAATCTGGGACGAGACTTAACGCACATGCATTAAACCCCCTTTTCACAGAGCTAGGCTGATATGTATTTATTTAGTTATTTTGTGCATTTGTTAATAATATAGAGTATTTGCGCATTGAAGAAGGGAGTATAATTCTTGTTAAATTTTATTGTTTGCATTGAAATTGTTATGCTTGTAACATTGGGCTCATTCTGTTTACATGTTTTGCACATGTTCATACCAGCGTTATAGAAATAAAAGGATAGTAGAGCATCTGCAGCTATCTATCGCAGAAATTTAAAGAAACCCATACTTTCATATTAATGCCTATTGACGTATTTGGGATTTCAATTTCATCCTTATAATTATCCAATTAGAATTTTAATCAAGTGAAAAGGGAGTATTATTTATTTTTATTACCACTAGATTATTTTCCCTTTTGTGTTGCATATAGGTCACAGCATCTAACAGGTATTCAGCTGATTTGTGACATATGTGGTGGCAAAGTTACGGGAGGAAAAGTGGGCTCAACAGAAATAGTCTTTCAACCTGGTAGCGTCCGGGCTGGTAACTACCTCGCTGACACCCATACTGCAGGGTGAGTAACAAATTAAACAATGGGATTTAGGCAATATTTATGGCAATTTATAGAATTATAAACACTTTGTACTACTCATTTGTACATCATGAAATAACGATGACCCAGTATTTGGACAAAATTGTGAAAAAGTGTATTAGTTTTGCAATAATTTATGGTTCCATTGTATATTGAATACTATTTTTGTGTTGAATAATAAAGTTTATTTCGCAGGGTTTAGAAAACTTGAACTACGAGCCTTGGGGAGTGGTTCATGTTTTCTTGCCAAGCAAATACACTTAATGACTTATTATACCCCCATTACCAATTTGCTAATGGGGGCTATATAGGAGTCACTTTGTCAGTCTGTCCGTCTGTCTGTCGGTCTGTCCCTAAATTTCATCCGTTCTTCACCAATTTTGGTCACAAGTTATATCTAGATTATGTCTAGGTGAAGTTTATATATGGGTCATGCAGAGTCAAAAACTAGGTCATGGGGTCACTTAGTGCGTTTTATTTGTATTTGACATTTACCTAGTATTCTTTTCTTGTAAAAAAAATGTTGTACAAAAATGGCTGAAGTTCCAAGAAAAATATGAAAAACATTAAATGAGGTCATTGTATACAAACAGCTTTATCTTGGCAATTCTGAAATATAGCTAAGTTTACTCATCGTTTGTTTTGACAATGAAAACCTCATGATGGGATAAAATTGTGTATTTATCCCCATAACTTGTGTTACATGTTAAGTTAAGTCAAATATTGAAAAAGCTTTTTTTTTTTTAAATCTTGCCATTCACCAAACAATAGGATTTTGATAGAGTGGGTCATGTTACAGATTGTGTTGTACCATAATTTTGGAAATGTTTTCATTTAACCTTATAAAATTGTCAATGAAATGTTGAAGATTATCATGGATTTATGTTGAAACATTAAAAATTCTGACTTCATTTTGGGAACTTTTATTAGTCATGGAAAGAGTTATATATGGGAATGGGTATTTGGTAGAGATACATGTACATGTCAAAGGTGATAATGCAAATAAAAGCCTGCAATATTATTATTTTTCAATCAATATTGTAATAGTTATACTAAATCTAATGTGTTTGCTTTTCAGTCAACCTTCAAATGTTTTAATTTAAAAAATCCTGTTCACTCAGTGTATAATGTGTATTTGATAAGTTCAATTTATCTCGATTCGTTTCAGAAGTATATGTCTCCTAATGCAGGCAGCCTTGCCGTGTTTCCTGATGGGTAACGGGCCCGGTACCATGGCACTGAGAGGTGGTACCAACGCTGATATGGCACCACCTGTAGACTACACTGTTATGGTGGGCCACTTTGCAGACATTCCCAAGAGTTTTTGAAGTCCACAGGACATCCGGTCCTGTAAACTTAAATAACTTACAGGACCGGAAAGGGATTCATAGGACCGAAACATCAATGTACAAACTTATATATCCCAATACATTTGCGAAGTTAAGTGTTATGTTGATTGGCAACAACTCAGGTGCTCCATTACTTTATGATGATTAATACTTAGTGTTAGTTGTTTTCCTAAGCCGATAAGTAACATTTGTTTTGTTAATTCCAGGGGGTGTCAATTTTCCCAAATTTTAAATCCGGAAAATTAAGCCGGGGGTCTGGGGCCACAGGCCCCCAACAGGGATAAAGGCCAGAGCCCCTATGAGGGGAAACTCCCGAGCCCTAGCTTATTGTCCTTTTTTATAGTCTTTCTAGTTTCATTTTCTGATGAGTACAATGCGAAATATTATAAACCAGACCATCCGTATCACTGCATGTGTATTGTCATTCTATAAACATATTATAAAGAACGTGGAAAATAAATTAAAATCGACGAATCATACCGTAACCGAATTACGAATGTCCGAAAACATGTACGTGTTTTGCACATGAAATAAAATGTGCTTTGTGCATATCGTTTGACTGCAAAAAAATGAAAACGAGTAATCAGTAACCTTGCAAATACGTAATCAATATATAATTTGGTTAACATATTGCTTTACAATATTCTATTACAGTGCTTTACTTTGTTGTTGTGATACTTTGCTTATCAATCACTTAAATTTCAAGATGGCGGACATTTGCAGATTTTCGGAAAGTAGCGAAGAGGTTTCGTCAGTTACCGTTCATGTCCGTGACAGCCGCTAACTAATTAGACATCGATAAATAAAAGACTGGACGAAATTGTTACCGAGCGCAAATGTCCGGAATGCCGAGGAACGAATATTCGTTCTCAAATTATAGCGAACTTGAATGAATTCTATAAACAAAATCAACTTTTCGTCTTGAATTATTTCCCGGACATTCGGACCGGCAACATGGCATTTTCAATCGGACCTGCCTGTAAAACGTCGGTCAGGTCCGACGGTCCGACACTTTTGGGAATGTCTGACTTTGAAAACCTTTTATATCATTGGCTTTATACGGAGCTTTATACGGAAACAGTGCTGAGTCATCCTATTGTATTTATATTAAATTGAGGGTTTGTATTCATAACACAGGGCTTTTTTCTAACCAATTATGATCTTTACCTGTGAACTTGAGAATTTAGCGTCAATTTGCTTTAAATTGGGAGAAAAGTATTGCTTAATTTATAACTTTAGAATGATAATTGAAAACACTTACTCAAAACAAAAAAATTCAAAAATAAAGATATCAGTTAAATTGATATAGCAACTTCACAATCTTTTTTTCTATACAAAACAGCTCTATTTTCAAATATCTGTAAGTCAAACTGGAATTTTGGGACTTGATTTTGAGTAGACGAGGAAACGTGGGACTGAGCATATTTTTAAGTTTTTTGTTGGACAAAAATTATGGTTACTATTTGTCTGTCTGTTCGCCCGAAAAATCTGGATCCTGCGATAACTTAAAAAGCCATAGGAGGAATAGTCACTTTATTTTAGTTCTTTTATCCGACAAATATTGTGGTTGCTTTGGTAACAGGCATAAGAGAAAACTAAAATAAGGATCCTGTGACAACTCAAAAAGTACTTTTACTGAATTGATTTAATGTGGATGGCCATATGGTGAATATGCACGTTGTTTAACTTTTTTCATCAGACCATAATTGTGTTCGCTATGAGTACAGAAATATCTGAAAACTGAAGTCTACATCCTGCCAAAACTAAAACGGACATAAGCTAGGTTAATAAAATTTATAGACATCCTGTTGTTACTCCGACTCCATTATTCCAGTAGGGGACTGCTGTTTTGTCTGTGACAAAGCTCTTGTACAATGGAATAGAAACTTTTTTTGGTACATACATGTTTAACCATTAATGTAAACGATACAACAATTTCCTTTTTTCTTGTTGATACTTTGAGTATCTCACAAATATCTTTTTTTCTTAATTCTACTACTTTGGGTAAAAAGCATGTTATAATTTTTTTATTATTTTGCTGGGACGATTTTGTCTCTGGGAGGATTTTTTTCAGTGTGGGAATTTATTTTGGTGGTGGAAGCCGCTGTAAATCTGTGGTTGTTGTATGAGTTTATAAAAAAAACTTTTTATTTTTCCAGGTATTTAAACCAATTGCAGAAAAGTTTGGAGTAAAGTTTGACTGTGAAATCGCAAGAAGGTAATTAAAAAATAATCTTCATTCAAAATTGTATTGATTAAATTTAAGTGTCCTTTTTTTCCAACAAGTTTATTTATTGAAAGATATTGAATCTATTTCATATTTTTGCAATGTTTAACAATGGAATACATGTACGAAATTAAAAACAGTTTTGGTTATCAAGTCCACTTATAACAGTAACAATGGTCAAGTGTACATGTATGTGTCGCGTTCTGAGAAAACTGGACAAAATGCATGTGCGTAAAGTGTCATCCCAGATAAGCCTGTGCAGTCCGCACAGGCTAATCAGGGACGACACTTTCTGCCTAAATTGGATTTTTGCTAAGAAGAGACTTCATTTAAACGAAAAATTCCATAAAAGCGGAAATTGTCGTCCCTGATTAGCCTGTGCGGACTGCACAGGTTAATCTAGGATGACAATTTACGCACAAGCATTATGCCCACTTTTCTAAGAACACTCACATATGTGCATGCATACATTGTAATGTCCAAGCTTGTTCCAACTGTAACTTAGTCTAAACTTATCACAAATGACCGCCATGTATAACGTGTTACATCCATCTTCCTACATCAAAGGTCACACTTAAAGGTCAGAGGTTAAGGTTTGCCATAAAACGGCTCGTCCACACTGTAACTTCATCGTGCAATTTAAAAATAATTTGCTACAAATGTTCATCATGCAGACATGGTAACCGTATAACCGTTACCCAAGCTGAAAGTTTAAGATAAAAATTAAGAGGTCAAAGGTCAGTTCCAAACTTAGACTTACAGGTTAAATGTCCAATTTTAATTTGGCAGAACTTCATCATAAATTATGCAATTTAAAAATAATTTACCAAAAATGTCTTACTTGTGAAGAAGGCGTGTCAACCCTTGGCCAAGGTTTCAATTCTTCAAGCTGTTCATGTTCAACGGTTATTGTGTCAACCTTGTAATCATGAGGTCTGGGGTTAGATCCCAGCTCAGTGAGCATTCTGAAGATCGTTCTATACACACTACTGGTTCTCCACAGGAAATGGAATCCATTGAATGGACCTCAGTGTCTATATAAGCTTATAAGCTCTTGATGCTTTGGAGCTAATTTAAAGTAAAGTTTTTAACTAAGATTAAAGTCTTGCCTGCAGGGGTGTGATTTTTCCTCCTTTCAGCTGATTTCCCCCCTTCCAATATCAAACTCATTTTACAAAAAGTTATAAACACTGCTGGATCTATGTAAAAATGAAGAGTTCAAATGAACCTTGCAAAGGGTATGGCATTTTCCTCCCCTGAGGTACTTCTTAAATCACACCCATGAGCCTGGTATGCACAGTCTGCTGTATGGTATTTCAGAGGATACTATCCTAAGGGAGGTGGAGAGGTGTTTGTAACGGTGTACCCTGTCAAGCAGTTGTCACCCGTAGTCATGATGGAGCCTGGGAATCTCAAACGCATATATGGGAGAGCTTTTGTGGCAGGGGTGCTGCCTATCAGGGTAGGTGGACTATGACTGTCTGTTTTTAAGGCTGAAAAAGTTAAGCATTGTGCATGTATATATTCCTTTGAAAGTAATTAACTTTTAAAAATGTAGGTGATACATGTACCAGTAATCTTGGCTAAGTTTCTAAGATATGTGAGTACCAGTTCAGTCAATAAACAAAAACAATAAAGGCAGTAAATAAGTATATTCTCAAGATAAAAAAAGATTCTGGAAAATGAAATTACATGCAAATGTGGTAAAATATATAATATAATATAATATGAATATAGTTGTGTTATAGCTCTACAAACCAACAGTGATTATGTCTAGGACACTGCTATTATTTGCCATGTCTTTAAAACCTGCAAATCAGCCAAGAGACAGTACAGAGCTGTGATTTCCCTATTGAAATTATACTTTTCTGAAATGTTAAGATCTGTCACAAGATGGTTCTGCAGTAGTGAGGTGAAAATACCCTTTGAAACCATAATACACTATCCAAAACCATAAGTTTCTGATGTGTTTCTATGATATAGATCTGCCATGAGATGGTACTGAGGTGTTAATACCCTATTGAACGAAACCATAATACCCTATTGAAACCATAATACCCTATTAAAACCATAATACCATATTGAAACCATAATACCCTAATGAAACCATACTATCCTATTGAAACCATAATACCCTATTAAAACCATAATATCCTAATGAAACCATAATACCCTATTGAAACCATAATACCCTATTGAAACCATAATGCCCTATTGAAACCATAATACCCTATCAAAACCATAAGTATCTGAATGTTTGTGTGTTACAGATCTGCCAGGAGATGGTTCAGAGCTGTGAGAGGGCAGTAAGGCAGGACTACCGGGATGTGCCTGTCAAGATAGACGTAGTCAAGGAGCAGAACTGTGTAGGCAACGGTTGTGGTATCATGTGAGTGCTCATATCTTATTGTAGTTAGGATTGGGGGGGGGGAGTAAGGCAGGACTACCGGGATATGCCTGTCAAGATAGACGTAGTCAAGGAGCAGAACTGTGTAGGCAACGGGTGTGGTATCATGTATGTGCTTATATCTTAATGTAGTTGGGATGGGGGGGGAGAAGGGGGGGGAGTTTACAAAGATTTACTTAATTGGTGTGTTTGTAATTACACTTCTAGTGTCAAAGGAAAATACTCAAAAAATTGTTCATACCAAAAAATAGATGGTGTTCTTTGTGCATGTATTGACACCAAAAATGCTTAAAGTGTACAAGTTCTGATTGAACTACACTTGCAATCTCACCACCGTATTACCTCACTATCTTATTTTAATGGAATTATCGGACAATTTTGATGAGAACTTGCATATTCAGGAATGGTGGTCAACTGCCATTGGTCATTGGTAGATAATTCAGACACATGTTAACATGTATAGTTGACGATGATAACCGGTACATTTAAGTGATGCATATGAGCCTCGCTCTGTGAAAAGGGGGTTAAATGCACGTGCGTAAAGTGTTGTCCCAGATTAGCCTGTGCAGTCCGCACAGGCTAATCAGGGACAACCCTTTCCGCTTTTATTGTATTTTTTGTTTCACGAAAGTCTCTTCTTAGCAAAAATCCAGTTTAGGCGGAAAGTGTCGTTCCTGATAAGCCTGTGCGGACTGCACTGGCTAATCTGGGACGACACTTTACTCACATGCATTAAACCCCCTTTTCACAGAGTGAGGCTCATATACATTATGCCGTTATGTTGTTTCAGCGTGTGTGCAGAGACTGACAAGGGCTGTATATTTGGTGCAACAATGTTGGGTAAAAAAGGTGTGTTAGCAGCAGATTATTTGGAAGTTTTTATCTGAAAATTCCATTTCTATTTAATCAATACCAAACATTCAAGTGATTCATCATTATTGTAAAAATTGACCAAAACTAAAATGCATACACTTGTTTCTTTAGTATGTGTCATTTTCTTGTATATGAATACTCACAATTTTACATTATTGTGTATTTTAAAAATACGAAGTAAATAACGCATGTATAGGAGCTTTCACTTGCATACATGTACATCCAACTACATGTACTAGTTCTATATTAACCAAGCCATTCCTAGACATCTAAGACATTCTTAAATCATCAAGATAGATGTAAAAGACAAGAACAGTTTGCTTGTCTGGTATTATTGTTTGCTTAATTCATTAAGGATCATTCTAAGCAATTGATAAAGGAGAATTCTATATAAGATTCTAATTTAAAGACTTTTTAGATCAACAACATTCATAATCTGAAGTCTAAGAATGCGATGGTGATGTACACAAGTCGGGTCCCACAACTACAAATGCTCTTAGTTTCTAACTTAGTCTGAACTCAAAATATTGACCAATTACGACGTTTGTGCACGTTTATTAGTCCCCTTCCAGTGTTATTGAAAGGAACTGGGTTAACCCCTAGTTTGCCCCTCTGTCCATCTAAATCTGGATCTTGCAATTACTATAAAAAGTACTGAAACAAGGTTGATGAAACCTGGTATGTGGATCAAGCCCAAAATGGGGAATATGCACATTATTTTAGTGGGTTTTTTTTTCTTCAATGAATAGCTAAAATCTGGATTCTGCGAAAACACAAAAAGTGCATGAGCTAGGTTGTTGAAACTTTGTATGTGGGCCATGTGGGGTATATTCACATTTCAGTTTTGACTGTCGGTCTTCTGTTCATCCAGAAAATCTTGATCCTGTGTTAACTGAAAAGGACGTAAGAAAGGTTGACAAAACTTAGTGTGTGGATAAAGGGCCATGTGGGGATTATGCTTATTATTTCACTTTTTTTATTAGACAAAAACTGGTAGCTATGGTAGAGAAATGATTAAAAACTGAAATCTGGATCCTCTGACAACTTAAAAAGTGCTACAGCTAGGTTGATGAAACTCGGTATGTGGATAGTGGATTGTAGGTCATACGGTGACTATGCATGTTTTTTCAAAAACATTTCCTTAGACCAAATATGGTGGTTACTATGGTTACAGAGGTACTTGAAAACTAAAGTTTGCGCCATGCAATAACTAACAAGAGTGCCAAACTGTCACAAGATACGCCCGTTTGAAGGTTTTGGACAACTTGATAGCTTTACCATTTGAGTGGCAAAATGATATATTTTTGAAAATTAAGCAGCACATATTTGAACTTGACCTAGATATCAATTAGACACAACTTCTGACCAAATTTGGTAAAGACAGGATGAAAACTACTTCAATTAGAGAGCGGACACCATGCTAAATGCTTGAAATGCATTAAGTGACCTAGTTTTTGACCCAGCAAGACCCATATTTGTTCTTGACCTAGATATCATTTAGACTCAACTTCTGACCAAATTCAGTGAAGATCAGATGAAAACTACTTCAAGTAGAGAGCGGACACCATGCTAAACGCTTGAAATTCATTAAGTGACCTTGTGACCTATTTTTTGACCCGCCAAGACACATATTTGTTCTTGACCTAGATATCATTTAGACACAACTTCTGACCGAATTCGGTGAAGATCGGATGAAAAATACTTCAATTAGAGAGCGGACACCATGCTAAATCCTTGAAATGCACTAAGTGACCCAGTGACCTAGTTTTTAACCCAGCATGACCCATATTCGGACTTGACCTAGATATCAACTAGATGCAACTACTGACCAAGTTTGGTGAAGATCGGATGAATACAATTTGAATTAGAGTCCGGACAAAGTGGCGCCGTTGAAAATGCACTAATTGACCCTATGACCTAGTTTTTGACCCGGCATGACCCATATTCGAACTTGGCCTATATATCAACTAGATGCAACTGCTGACCAAGTTTGGTGAAGATCGGATGAATACAATTTGAATTAGAGTCCGGACAAAGTGGCCNAAAAAAAAAAAAAAAAAAAAAAAAAAAAAAAAAAAAAAAAAAAAAAAAAAAAAAAAAAAAAAAAAAAAAAAAAAAAAAAAAAAAAAAAAAAAAAAAAAAAAAAAAAAAAAAAAAAAAAAAAAAAAAAAAAAAAAAAAAAAAAAAAAAAAAAAAAAAAAAAAAAAAAAAAAAAAAAAAAAAAAAAAAAAAAAAAAAAAAAAAAAAAAAAAAAAAAAAAAAAAAAAAAAAAAAAAAAAAAAAAAAAAAAAAAAAAAAAAAAAAAAAAAAAAAAAAAAAAAAAAAAAAAAAAAAAAAAAAAAAAAAAAAAAAAAAAAAAAAAAAAAAAAAAAAAAAAAAAAAAAAAAAAAAAAAAAAAAAAAAAAAAAAAAAAAAAAAAAAAAAAAAAAAAAAAAAAAAAAAAAAAAAAAAAAAAAAAAAAAAAAAAAAAAAAAAAAAAAAAAAAAAAAAAAAAAAAAAAAAAAAAAAAAAAAAAAAAAAAAAAAAAAAAAAAAAAAAAAAAAAAAAAAAAAAAAAAAAAAAAAAAAAAAAAAAAAAAAAAAAAAAAAAAAAAAAAAAAAAAAAAAAAAAAAAAAAAAAAAAAAAAAAAAAAAAAAAAAAAAAAAAAAAAAAAAAAAAAAAAAAAAAAAAAAAAAAAAAAAAAAAAAAAAAAAAAAAAAAAAAAAAAAAAAAAAAAAAAAAAAAAAAAAAAAAAAAAAAAAAAAAAAAAAAAAAAAAAAAAAAAAAAAAAAAAAAAAAAAAAAAAAAAAAAAAAAAAAAAAAAAAAAAAAAAAAAAAAAAAAAAAAAAAAAAAAAAAAAAAAAAAAAAAAAAAAAAAAAAAAAAAAAAAAAAAAAAAAAAAAAAAAAAAAAAAAAAAAAAAAAAAAAAAAAAAAAAAAAAAAAAAAAAAAAAAAAAAAAAAAAAAAAAAAAAAAAAAAAAAAAAAAAAAAAAAAAAAAAAAAAAAAAAAAAAAAAAAAAAAAAAAAAAAAAAAAAAAAAAAAAAAAAAAAAAAAAAAAAAAAAAAAAAAAAAAAAAAAAAAAAAAAAAAAAAAAAAAAAAAAAAAAAAAAAAAAAAAAAAAAAAAAAAAAAAAAAAAAAAAAAAAAAAAAAAAAAAAAAAAAAAAAAAAAAAAAAAAAAAAAAAAAAAAAAAAAAAAAAAAAAAAAAAAAAAAAAAAAAAAAAAAAAAAAAAAAAAAAAAAAAAAAAAAAAAAAAAAAAAAAAAAAAAAAAAAAAAAAAAAAAAAAAAAAAAAAAAAAAAAAAAAAAAAAAAAAAAAAAAAAAAAAAAAAAAAAAAAAAAAAAAAAAAAAAAAAAAAAAAAAAAAAAAAAAAAAAAAAAAAAAAAAAAAAAAAAAAAAAAAAAAAAAAAAAAAAAAAAAAAAAAAAAAAAAAAAAAAAAAAAAAAAAAAAAAAAAAAAAAAAAAAAAAAAAAAAAAAAAAAAAAAAAAAAAAAAAAAAAAAAAAAAAAAAAAAAAAAAAAAAAAAAAAAAAAAAAAAAAAAAAAAAAAAAAAAAAAAAAAAAAAAAAAAAAAAAAAAAAAAAAAAAAAAAAAAAAAAAAAAAAAAAAAAAAAAAAAAAAAAAAAAAAAAAAAAAAAAAAAAAAAAAAAAAAAAAAAAAAAAAAAAAAAAAAAAAAAAAAAAAAAAAAAAAAAAAAAAAAAAAAAAAAAAAAAAAAAAAAAAAAAAAAAAAAAAAAAAAAAAAAAAAAAAAAAAAAAAAAAAAAAAAAAAAAAAAAAAAAAAAAAAAAAAAAAAAAAAAAAAAAAAAAAAAAAAAAAAAAAAAAAAAAAAAAAAAAAAAAAAAAAAAAAAAAAAAAAAAAAAAAAAAAAAAAAAAAAAAAAAAAAAAAAAAAAAAAAAAAAAAAAAAAAAAAAAAAAAAAAAAAAAAAAAAAAAAAAAAAAAAAAAAAAAAAAAAAAAAAAAAAAAAAAAAAAAAAAAAAAAAAAAAAAAAAAAAAAAAAAAAAAAAAAAAAAAAAAAAAAAAAAAAAAAAAAAAAAAAAAAAAAAAAAAAAAAAAAAAAAAAAAAAAAAAAAAAAAAAAAAAAAAAAAAAAAAAAAAAAAAAAAAAAAAAAAAAAAAAAAAAAAAAAAAAAAAAAAAAAAAAAAAAAAAAAAAAAAAAAAAAAAAAAAAAAAAAAAAAAAAAAAAAAAAAAAAAAAAAAAAAAAAAAAAAAAAAAAAAAAAAAAAAAAAAAAAAAAAAAAAAAAAAAAAAAAAAAAAAAAAAAAAAAAAAAAAAAAAAAAAAAAAAAAAAAAAAAAAAAAAAAAAAAAAAAAAAAAAAAAAAAAAAAAAAAAAAAAAAAAAAAAAAAAAAAAAAAAAAAAAAAAAAAAAAAAAAAAAAAAAAAAAAAAAAAAAAAAAAAAAAAAAAAAAAAAAAAAAAAAAAAAAAAAAAAAAAAAAAAAAAAAAAAAAAAAAAAAAAAAAAAAAAAGATTGGCTACTGGTAACACTGAAGTACAATTAAATTACAATATATAACCATTTCCTAGGGTAAGTCTTAATATAAAAAACACATTCTTTTTATTAATCAATATCACAAAGGGTGAGCTCTTCATCTCCTTTCCATTGGACCAATATATAAAACTTGCCTCAGATGTTAAGGGCATTGAGCGGATGTTCGGAGTCAGAAAGCCTTCTCAAAGTGAAGGTCATACTTCAAGGTCAAACGTTTGAGCCGTCATATTTGTCTTAGCTTCATATCTCCTGTACCTTCGAAGCAGTCTCCAGGAACAAACTTGGCAAAATGTTTAGGTCATTGGAACAATGTCACGCTCAGGGTCAAGGTCATACTTCTTGCTCAAAAGTTTGAGCCTCTTCTTTCTTGTCTGCTTCTTATCTCCTTTACCTGTTTAATAATTTTCATGAAACTTTAACTGTCTAGGTCATTAAGATGATGTGCAGAGGCATGATTCAGTCACACTTGGTCAAGGTCATACTTCCAAGTTCAACAGTTTCAGCCCCTATTTTCATATCTGGTCCATACCTTCTGTACACATTTGAGGATTTTTATGAAACTGGGTAAAATTAATCAGTCATTGAAAAGTAGGCATGACTCGGTCATGCAGTTCCAGGTCAAGGGCACTATTGAAGGGCAAAGTTTAAGCCTTTATTTTGGTGTCCACTTCACATCGCCTTCACTATATGAAGGATTTTCATGACAATATGCGTAAAAATATTAAGGTCTTGAGACAATAGAAAGATAGCAAGAGTCAATCGCACACGTTCAAGTCATGGTAATACTTGAAGGTCAAAATTTGGATCTTCCATTTATGTTTCTGCTCCTTATCTCCTATACCTGTTGATGGATTTCCATAAAACTTTCGTTACATGGTAAGATAATTAAGAGGAGGTTCAGATTGCTGGAGTCATGCTGTGTCAAGGTAATTCTTCAAGGTGACAAAATTAAGCCTCCTTTTTCGTTTCTTCTTTATGTCTGATAGGATAATGAAGGATTTTCATGAAACTTTCCTGCAATGTCAAGGTCATAAAGACAATGTGCAGAAGGCATCAGTCATGCAGACTCAAAGTTAAAGTATTAGTTAAACCTTTGCATGCTGGTATATTTGTCGTCTGCTAAAATGTTGTCTGCTGAATTTCTAAAATTAGCATTTTCTTCAATTTATCAGAATAGCAAACAGTTTGGATCCTGATGAGACGCCACGTTCTGTGGCGTCTCATCTGGATCCAAACTGTTTGCAAAGGCCTTCAAAATTCGGTTCTAGCGCTAAAAGGGTTAAATTAAAAGCCAATAGTTTAGCCTTTATATATATATATGTTCGTATTTAATTCATATCTCCTGTACCTTTTGAAAGTTATTGTCATTAAGTAAATGTCCAGAGTCATTAGTCAATCACAAACTCAAGGTCACCCACCACCTCAAGGTTGAAAGAATCTTGGCCAAGGATTAAGCTGTCCCTTTGTTTTACAGCTGATCATTCTGATGGCACTGGCCAATGGAAAGTCTTCGATACGCTGTGGTCCGGTCACCCTGCACACAGAGACTGCTATACACGTGGCCACACAGCTCACAAAGGTAAGGTACCAGACAACCACTTTAATTAAAAGTGAACATGTCCATGAACTTTTCTAATTTTGTTTACTTGTAATAAATTATTATATATTATAATTACAATATATATTATTCGTATTCTTTTATGTCTATGACCTATAAATAAAACAGCCCAAGAGTTGAGGCATTTTATTTTCCAACGCCAAAAGCGTAGGTATAAATAGTCAGGGTCATTCTGCCTATGACTTGCATGCGTGTGTCCTTAAATCAGTCACAAACAGCTTTTGTACCACACTCCTACATTTTTTATGGGATTTTTGTCAAACTTTTACAGAATGATTATCTCCAAGTGCTCTAGCATATGTTGTCCAGGTTTTTGAATTGCGTTATTTTTATGCCCCTCAGTCTATACTGGGGGACATATTGTTTTTGCCCTGTCTGTTTGTTGGTGTGTTTGTTGGTTTGTTTGCACAAACTTTAACATTGGCCATAACTTTTGCAATATTGAAGATAGCAACTTGATATTTGGCATGCATGTGTATCTCATGGAGCTGCACATTTTGAGTGGTGAAAGGTCAAGGTCATCCTTCAAGGTCAAATGTATGGGTCAAAATCGCTCAAAAGGGGACATAGTGTTTCACAAACACATCACCTATTTATTTCTGTGTCAGATCACAGAAACTAATTTTCTGAATTTGATTAACATTTATATGCAGTATCCAATATTCATGGTGATGTGCATATTGTCATATTGTTCTTCTCCTGTTTTCAGAGAGTTCTTACAATAATACAAACAATAATAAGTTTGCCTACAATTAAATCATGTATTGACAAAGTGTATCATTGGGGAGCATAGATCAGTTCTCTATAGAGTTCTGTGAATGTAAGCTTTGTTCACAAACCGACACAAATTGAGTTAAGACTATTTGCACTTCTGTGATAACCCTGATCTGAAATAAATTGATATGGCAAAGGTAACTTTCCTTCCAAATTGTAAATTTGGCATTTGCTCCTCCCAGTGTTTGCATAGTCAGATTGTAACCCAGAGGGGGTTATCACGTTACAAACAAAATGGCGACATCCATGCCAAGACATGTATTTTTTGCCGTTTTACACCCTTCATTTCCTTCATTTCCAGCCATATTAGCAAGAAAGTTATTTGAATTTATTCTGTATTAATATTCGCTCTATATTTAGACGTAACTCGCTGCGAAAATTCTTAGCGGGATGACCTAATTACAGCTCCACTAAGAAAATTCGCAGCGAGTAAAGTCGAGATATAAAGCGAATTTTCATACGTAATAGACACTTATCACTTTCTTGCTGATATGGCTGGAAAGAGAGCGACATTTAAACAATTTATACAAGTAATAAAGAGTATAAAACGGAAAAAATACCTGTCTGTGCATGGACGTTGCCATCTTGTTTGTCACCTGATTACCCCCTCTTTAACCTGTATGTTACAAATTGTTGTTGTTCTTCAACAAGACTATCTTGTTTTCAATAGAGTTATATACTGAAAGTATTCAATTTTATTTCAGGCCAAGTTCACAGTCAACAAGATCACTGCTGGCCAGACTGTTATAGAATGCGAGGGCATTGGACTGCAGAATAAGAACAACATATAGAAATGTTTGAATTGACAAGTTTATTTGAAAAGAAATCCGGACAGTTGATTTAATTAAATAATGTCAATTTATTAAAATGCTAATTAATTGTCCATGCACCGATATATTGCAAGAGTAAAGATTCGATTTAGCACCTGATCACAATATGCTTTATGAATATGGTGAGCTTTTGTGATCACCTTTTTTCAATCATGCATGACATTGGGCTTCAGAAAAAGAACAACATATAAAATGTTTATGAGACAAGAAATCCATCAATTTCCTTCAACTAGGTTCATTAAATCTCGAATACATATTTTCTAGCAATGTAAATTGCAGGAGTTATGTTTCTTTTTTTATGCCCCCCTTTGAAGAAGGCTGCATATAGCAGTTGCTCTGTCCGTCTGTGCGAAACTTCCTGTATCAGCAATGACTACCATATAATGATGGATTTTGAAATAACTTTTCACAATTATCATAAGACAGCATGTCGTTTGTAACCCCTTTCCTTAAAGGTCAATTTCACACTTAGAGGTCAAAGGTTAACTAAGGCCATAAAACAGCTTGACAATTCCTGTCTCAGCCAAAATTTTGCAACATTTTGATTGATTTTTAAAAATCTTTGCACAAATTAAAACCATCGTAGGACGACATGTCCCATGTCACACCCGTCTTCCTACCCCAAAGGTCAAGGTCGTGCTGAGAGGTAAAAGTTCACATTAGGCCATGAAACAGCTTGTCTGGACTCTAACTTTGTCATTCATCATGCAATTTTAAAATTACTTACCACAAATAACCACCAATAGTGGATTTTAGAACACATTGGCACAAATGTAAACCATCATATTTCGATCTGTCACGTTATAAAAAAAGGATATATATTTAACATGCTGTAGCCATGAATATGAACATTTTTTATAAACTATATAATTGTTATTTTGTATCCAATTGCTTTGGCTATCATATATCAAGTTTAGTTATAAAACAATTGAATGTCATCTTAAAAGAAATTTTCACATTCATATGTTTATTTATATTGCATTACTGGTATTTTCTTATTTACTTTCCTTTATAGAATGCAACAAATATATAATATGTTTTCTTCTGCCAAAGGGTGTCTGTATACTGGCCAGATATCAAAAAATAAATAATAATTAACCCACTGACAGAAGTGTCTTATGGTGTAGAAAGTGCAATTAATTTGAGTTGTTAAGTGTTTGGATATTGGGAATGTTATCATTGTCACTTGTTGAGAGAGTTGTTTCCCTTTGTGGTACTTGTATTTAACCGAAAGTGCAATACAGCAATACCATGTATGCTTTTTACAATCGTTAGGTTGTATTTTGGGAAAAATAAACAAACAAAAGTATATTGTTTATCTTTTAATTGATTATTTGCAGAATAACTTCTCAATTTCTGATTACATAGTAAATAAATTCAGAAACCCATTTCTAACATCTAGATGTTATTATATATACATATAATCTGTACGATATTTTGCTAAATCAATTGTGATAAGTATAACTTAGTGTTGCTAAGTCTCAGACCCTGAAACAATTTCCCAACTATTGTGGGAATAAGAGGTGATGAAGCAAACTCATTGAGATAATATACAATGATATAACATTTTATTAAGAGTCGACTGAGATGTAATGCATATTTCACTTGAATAAAAACAGCAGCAACTAAATAAGTTCTCTACAAAATCATAAAGAAATGCTGATATTGCAGACTGCACGGGCTAATCTGGGACAAGACTTTACGCACATGCATTAAACCCCTTTTCACAGAGTGAGGCTCATTATTTAAATGCTTTAAATTAGAAATTTACTAGACCTTTAATTCCCTTACATCATATCTGAGTATTCCTGTGAAGTTTACTTAACACCTGCCACAATCTGTTTTGGAAGGAGTTTCACTGCTTTATATTGGAATAATTGTTTGAATGAAAAGATGACAATTGATGCATGCATATATGGACAAACACATCAACCCTCGTACTACAGGCATTCCCAAAATCTCACCACAAGCACTTAAAGGGACTTGTTCACAGATTTTGGCATGTTTTGAAGTTTGTCATTAAGTGCTTTAAATTGATAAAAAATAAACATCAGAACTAAAGAGCTCCAATATAAAAACAAGAATAAAAGAGCAAAAAAGGTAACCACACCAGGGCTCAAACCACTGACCCATGGGGTAAAAGCCAAGCGCTGAAACCACTCAGCCATCCGTCTTCACATGCGTGTGTGTGTAATTCAGAGTTTATGTTCGGGTCGTAGTTGACTCTTTACGACTAAATTATGTGCAGACCTGACCATCCATCTTCACATGGGTTGTAATTGATTTTATACTTTGTATAACCATCCAAGTGTTGTTACAAAATATAATGATAACACAAAAAATCGAAACTTTTTAATCGTTTCGCGTCTTGAGACGCTTTATAATTTTATCAATTTCTAACGATGATTTTTCGTAAACAAAAGTGTATTTTCAGTATAAGTCTGTGGCATTAGTGTTATTTTGCACACTGATGTACATTGTTCATTTATTTCCTGAATCGGTGACAAAAAGTTGAAAAATTCTCATTTTGATAAACTGTGAACAAGTCCCTTTAATGCTTAGGTGGATTTAAAAGAATTAACGATAATATAAGAAACAAGATGTGTTTGTGAAACAGTATGTCCCCTTTTGAGCGATTCTGACCCATATATTTGACCTTGACCTTTCATCACTCAAAATGTGCAGCTCCATGAGATGCACATGCATGCCAAATATCAAGTTGCTATCTTCAATATTGCAAAAGTTATGGCCAATGTTAAATTTGACGCAAACCAACAAACCAACAGACAGGGCAAAAACAAAAAAGGTGGGTTCATATGAATAAATAATAATCTAAGAAAGCTTTATTAATCCACTACTGTATCACAGCCAACACAAGTCCCCTACCGGATTATCAACCGAATGTCGCAGTAATGAGAATCTCCATAGCAACCACAATTTGGAAAGACAAAAAAAGAAGTAACATGCAAACTCCTCATATGGCCCTCAAGACACACAATGAGTTTCATTCACTTAGCTAAAGTACATTTTGGGTTATCGTGTAGAATCCATATATTAATTCTCACTCATGTCTGTAATCAAAGCAACAACAATTTAAGCATGACCAAAAAAACTGAAACAATGTGCATTTGACCCTTTACTCTCAAATCCAATATCATTAACCTAGCAAAAGTATTTTTTTAGTTTTGGCAGGATCAATATTTTAGTTTTCAATTACTTCTGTAACCATAGAAACCACAATTTTGTCCTGGCATACAGATTTGAAATTTCCATTATTCCTGTAACCCATAGCAACCACAATAAATAAAACAAGAGATGTGTTTGTCAGACACACAATGCCCCCTACTGCGCCGCTTTTTTTTTTTTTTTTTTTTTTTTTTANTTTTTTAACCTTTGACCTTGAAGGATGACCTTGACCTCTCACCACTCAAAATGTGCAGCTCCATGAGATACACATGAATGCCAAATATCAAGTTGCTATGATCAATATTGTAAGTTATGACCATTTTTCGAAACCTAAGCGCAAGTGTGACGGAAGGACAGACAGACGGACAGTGCGATCACTATATGCCACCCTACCGGGGGCATAAAAAAACTTAAATAACACGCATCTATGCATACATTGAGTTTCATCAACCTTGTGTATGTTTTTTTAGGTAGCTCAGGATCCAGATTTTAGTTTCCAATTATTTCTGTAACCATAGCAACCACAATTATTGTCTGATGACAAAAATGAAATGAAGCTCATATTCCCCATATGGCCATCCATCCACATACTAAGTTTCTTATATCTAGTTTTGGTACTTTCTGAGTTGTGGCATGTGCCATATTTTAGTTGTCCATTACTTCTGTAACCATAGCAAACACAATTTTTGTTACACAAAATAACTGCAATAACATGCATGTTAGTCTATCCAAATACCGAGTTTCAACAACTAAGCCTAAGTACTTTTTGAGTTGTTGTAGGATTCAGATGTTATAGAATTCAGTACTTTTTTAGTTATCGCAGGATACAGACGGAACGGAGACAAACCTTTAGTCCCTTACAGTGAAAGTTGTAGGGGACTAATAATATATATTAGCTAAAACATTGCATAAATCATCAATAACAATTCAAATCAGCAATAAGGAATTCTACCATTATTGGCAAACCTAAAGTCCACTTCAGTGAAACTGGTAGGGGACTAATAATAAATTAGCTAAAACATTGCATAAATCAACAATAACAATTCAATGCAGTAATAAGGAATTCA
This sequence comes from Dreissena rostriformis, assembly GCA_007657795.1. Lineage (NCBI taxonomy): Eukaryota > Metazoa > Mollusca > Bivalvia > Myida > Dreissenidae > Dreissena > Dreissena rostriformis. Next base: position 109,247 of record VMBQ01002760.1, read on the forward strand.
ACCATTGTCCTGGAATAAATGTAAACCAGTAGTAACTTGCATGTAGATTGCATTTGAAACATAGAGAATAATAGGTTAGTGTTGATTGTAGATCAGGTTTATCATGCAAGGCTTAGAAAACAAAAAGCACGAGCCTTGGCGAGTGCTTTTTTGTTTTCGTGTCGAGCATGATAAACCTGATCTATAATCAACACTAACCTATTATTCTATTTATCCCACTTTTTGTTCAGAAAACCTTTTTATTGAAACAAAATTAGTTTTACTACATAATTTCGCTGGATTTATAACGTCATTTTGTCGAAAAAATGACATCATTTCGTGCCATGTATTATAGCAGAAATTTAATCAACGGAGCTTGAATCAACCGAATTCGCTTTAAAAGTGGGATAAAATACAACCTTCCTGCCACCATGTAGTAAAATTTCCATTTAAAATTTTTAAATACTCTGCTGTAGTCATGCAATTGATAGAACTAAAATGTTTTTATTTTATCCTTTAGTGTGATTCAGAATACACTCCTACATGTTGTAACAACACTTGCAAACAAATCATATTCTATAAAGTATAAACATGTTGTAACTTAAAACAAATATGTACACACAAATACATTAACACCACTGTTGATTGTAAGGGGCACATAAACATTATTCTCCCATACATATACACACATAACAACACAATCAAATTCATAAAAATGCCATTTTTTGAGAATTATAGATTTCTGGTGGCAATATTATATTGGTGAAATTGTATAGGAAAATAAATATACAAATCCAAAGTTTGTTTAATTATGTTAAATAACTCTCAAAATATAACATATTAATGCATATAATACATTATGGCTGTTTATCTAAACATAAATATTAACAAAAATAAATTTCAGAAATTATTCAGTCAGTTTAAAAGCTCAACAGAGTCTATAGATACTTGTATCTTATACTTCTTTGCTGACTCAAAACAAAACTTCTGAATCCTATATAATCTAAAGAAACATCAGAATGTGAAAAGCATTGTATATATTATTTTGCCAAAAAAAACTTACAAAGCTCTCAATGATGTACCAAAAGTACTATATTGAAGATATTTGTTGGATTCGGTGTAATATTGATTTCAATTCAGGATCGAGTGATCATAGAAAATATATTTTTCTATGATCACGAGTGAATTAAAATCGATATTCCACTGAATCCAACACATTTTCTTTTTATTTTATGCTTTTTTCACCGTTTATTTAAATTGTTAATAATTTTATAACTACATATTAGCGCTGGAATAATGATGTCATTTCGTAAAAAAATGACATCATTTCACAGTAAAACAGTTTAAAACAGTGAAATATCAGTTTTAATTCACTGATATTTCTCCATTAAACACCGGAAAGCATAAAATAAAAAACTATAATCACAGAAAAGATATTCGGCGGGTAAAATGGCAGTGAACAAGCTATTTCGCCAACCAAACTTACTGTTAAGTGGAGTGCTTTGTGACCAAAGGAAAATTTTTAAGGTGAGAGGGGGGCAATGATATGTTTTTTAATCAATAATTATTTTAGTGCTATAAATTACAGTGTTCAAAAAACTTCAAATGTCTCTATCAGCTTTAATTTTGAATGGTTAACCAATGAAACATTGACAAAGTGCCAGTTGAAGGTCATGAACCACTGAAACAATACAATTCTGAATGTATTTCAGAGTTCCCAATTGAGCTGCATCATGCAAAAATGGGTCTTATGCTATATGAGGCAACCATAGCTCTTGACCAGTCTGCATTGGCACATTCTGGTAAGGATTTATTCGTCCGCTGATAAGACCAGGAAACCTTGCATGGCTACAGAAGACAGCATAGCTCCTAACCAGACTGCGCAGTCTGGTGTACAGCTACACTAGCTCCATATGGCATAAGACCCATTTTTGCATGACATGGGTCAATTCATCAATTAGTGAAATACCCAGATGAATAACAAGCGTTGTCATCTTCAGGACAACCAATCAAGTTTAAGGTAAAAACTGATACAGAACAACATAATTTACTATTTAACAATATAAAATATACAAAACAATTACCAAGAAAATAAATGATTAAAAAAATAATACAGTTACAAATAAAATATAATGACATGAAAAAGCATTTGCACTAATCAATTAACACATTCTGTAATCACCTGCTTTCAATACCTTTTCCCTAATCATGAGTAAAATGAAAAGGCCATAGCCTTAAGTTAGAAACCAGTGTTCTGTTACACTACATTACACTTGACACTATATAACACTCAGCAAAAAATAACAATACACTGTAGAAAGTGTTTTTTCTACTTTTTCTTTTTCTTGGTTTTTGATTCAGTAACTTTCTTTGGCATACCAGGATAAGCTTTTTGTGCATTCTTGTCAGGTTTTCTCTTGTCATCTTTATTTCTTGATCCCTTTTGCTCACACAGTTTTTCTTTTGGTTTTGTTCCCACATCGATGGATTGGTCAGCTACAGCACGCTCATTCTGAAAGGATTTTCCACCTGCTGCACCATCGTCACTTGCATTGCTACCGGTAGTACATGGCACATACTGCAGTGCACTTAACAAGCTGGTACTTTTATTATCATGCTCCACAACATCTCCTGAACCCGATTTAGTACTTATTGCTCCTTTGTCACTTTCATTCGTTCTCCTTGGTTCCGACTGAATCATGCTGTTCATTTTATCTTGATGTTCGCCATTATTATCCTTGGCAGCTTTAGCAAATGTTGCTTCATCATGTGGAACTTTCTTTATATCTGACTCCATTGAAGAGGCACTCAACAAAACGTTTGCTTTATCTTGATATTCAACAACAATTGTCTCATTTTTATCACCACAGTCTTCTTCCATATCACATTTCCCCATCTCAAGATTTTTTTCTTTTATTTTTACATCATTTTGGTTCAAACTTCCCCCGGATCCATCTGGCTGAAATACTTCCATGTTACTTTGGTTATCTACATTGTTAAAAGAGGTTTGGCAAAATGTTTCCCCAGCAGCAGTAACAACAACTGTTTTAACCTCAGGTGTATTAGATACGCCATGTTGCATGTCCAGGGAATCCATTTTTGTGTAGTTGATTAGTGTAATTCCTTTATCTTTATTGGAATAAGCATTACTGAATGAAGACGAATGTATCTTCTGAGGTTTCTTTTTCATTTTACAACCAGGATCTTCTTTAGTTGCTTTAGCTCCACTGAGGCCTGGAAACTCCTCCTCATATTTCTCACTATTAGAAGGAACAACTATTCTTTCGGCAGGATTGTTATTTGAGGGTGCTTCATGTTTCTTCACCAAGTGTAAGCTCTCCGTAAAAACTGATGAGGTTAAATGTTGTTCAGTACCTTTGGCTTCGTAATGTTTATTAGCCTTATGAACCAAAGGTTTATCTCTGATGATTTTACCACCCCTTTTCAAATGTGTTGCTGACTGCTGGTTTACATTTATTTCCTTTATGAAATTGGTGGTTGTCTTCCTTTTTTCAATATCTTCAGTCCGTCTGTTGTCACCTGGCTCATTACAATCATGACTTTTATCAACAGTTTCTTTATGTTGGCCATTATCCTCAACAAATTCTGGGTTACTAGTATCTCTGGCCTCACTGTGTTTTCTGTAAGCACCCTTAGCTTCTAGATCACTATCTTTGCCAGTTTCTTGATGATGAACCTTTTCAGTTTCACGACACTGAGTTGACTTGCCTGTATCGAGTTCAGCACAATACATGGCTTTCAAGGTTTCCAAAGTAACCTGAAAAGAAATAATTTTAAATGTAACTTGATATAATGTTGAACTTCATATAGACAATGAACAAATAACATTGTAAAACCACTCATTAACAATTCAGAGCGATTAGTAACCTGAGCAGAGATTGTAAAATATTGTTAGCAGTTAAATTACACAAGTATTTATCAACTCATATTAAAATATAAATAATTTGTATAACTTTATTTGCTGGTCAAAAACAACTCTTTGTATTTCTGATGTTCGGATATGTTACAAATGGGATAAACACCCTTGTGGTTTAATCCTACAAACAGATTTCCGAATTGTTGCTTTTGACTGGTAAACAATTATAAAATGAACATTATTTTTATATATAAAATGAACATTATTTTTAAATATAAAATGATAAAAAAAAAACATAAATTGCATTGTGTAATGTTGTTCATTTTCTCCCTTTATTGAAAGGGTCTAGTAAAAGGATTCAGTTCCATTTCAGAATATGGTTTATAATTCTTAACTGGAATGGAAATTATTACACACACAAACTTAGTGTGACAAAATACAGGCAATATTTTAATATGAAGTTGTAAAACAAGCAGTAATAGATAAAAACAATGGTTCAACTTTTGAATATTTGAGAATGCGCAATTTGAAGAGTGCTCAAATTTCTTTATTAACTGGTTAACTTCCGTATTATTAAAGAGACATGTATACTAAGAAGCATGATGTCTTTACGATACAAAAATATGCAAACTAGAGGCCTGTCAGCTACATGTTGAGCCAATTGTCAAAATAATGCTTGTAATTATTTAACATGCACATGTGTGACCTTTGGCAAACCTTGACCTTTGCACAATGGGTGACACACCAACATATCCATTAATTTCATTTTGTCAGGGAAATGTATTCATACATGGCACACGCCCAAAGTCGCACCGTCTTCACACATCAGCTCATCCCTGACTTCAGTAAGAATGTGGCCTAGAAGATTGTGTCCCTTCCACATATTTTCATTGAAAGCCTCAGGCTCATCTGCCGATAGTCCTATACCCCAGATCTTATCATATGGGCTTGCTTCCACGAGAATCTTAGGGTACGTTTTAAAAAGCTTTTTCTTCAGCTTTTTATTCTGTCTAAACTAGAAAAAGAAGAAAATTATTGTAGAAATATCACCACCTGCATACAAATAACAGTTCAATTGACAGTAAAACATCACATTTATCAGGTTTTAGACAGTATTTTAACAATATTGTCAAAACCATTAACTGAATAAGACACGTATGAACTGACATGAGTTGTCATTCGATCATTCGATAATTTTATCAAATGTATAGTACTTGCATTAATATTCAAGCATTTTGAAAGCGTTCTAGCAATTATCCTGAGTTGGTTTTATAAAATACTGTTTAAACAACAACCAGTGTCAGATCTTTTTATCACTCTTAACCATATAACAAAGAGTATATGTAAAATTAATGTTTAAATCAGCTATTTGTTTAAGACAAGAATTTCATAGCTTCATGCCATTCATACTTTCATTCAGGCAAACTGCCTCATATTCTGTTGGTAATGCATCTAACTAAAGAGGAAGAGGGTCCATCATTTCTGTTAACACTGTAATCAAATGCAGTCAGTGATAACATACCTGACTTTTAGATTCAGTTGACATGGCATCTTTAGAGTTATACCCATATTTCATCGATCAGGGTTTTTTATTTGATTTTAGGGAAATGGCCTGGCCTTTTTTGAGGGGAAAACAATTGCGCGAAACGCTTGATTTTAGGGGAAAATAAGGAAAGTCTTCAATAATCAATTTAACATGTAAAAGCCCAAAGTTCACCAGATGCTTGAGAAAAATAGTTCCAATAAAGCAGGGCTTTTTTTCCTTCTTTATGAGTGGCCCTGGAAGGACATTTCACAATTTTGTAAAGGACAATTCACAAACCTAACATGGCCGTGAATTTTTACAAAATCGGCCGTTTTTCACAATTTAAACAATTTCACGACTCGGTTTTTCACAATTTTAAGAAGTTCGCGACTCAATTTTTCACAATTTTGAAAAGTTCGCGACTCAATTTGTCACAATTTTGAAAAGTTTGCCACTCATTTTTTCACAAGTTTGAAAAGTTCGTGACTCATTTTTTCACAAAGAAAGGGGGCCAGGGCCGCTTCACAAAGTCAGGCAAAAAAGCCCTGAATAAAGCAACATCAAATAAATGAGTTTACAGAATTTAAATTATACAGGCAAAAAAACTAAACTAAATTAAACTAACCTTAGCAAGATTTGCAGTTTTGACAACATGCAGACTTTGATCTCTCCACAATGGTTCGTGGAAATTTGAGACTTCCCTTCCAAGTGCCTTAATCATCCGAGGGTCTGATGTCTTCATAATCTCGGATGCTATACGTACATCTCCAAACAGGTCTGAAACATGTATATCCAATGCCATAAAAACTGAAACTTCAATGTGCAAGCCTGTTTTCTGTAATTTTTATCTGTTCATCAAATTTTTATCACATCTTATATTTGTATATAATATTGGATACCTGCACATCAATCTAATATATAACAAGAGGACCATAGACCCTATGTCGCTCACCTAGGACTTCAGGCAACGCGATATCCTGAAAGCTCCTCATGAGCACTATATGCTCAGGTGAGCAAAAAACCATGATATATACAAAACTGTCTGTAACTGCATTTGCTAAGATCCTGCTGTGATCTATGATTTTAGTTTCAAGTTCATATCTCTTAAGTTATTTTCAGTTATACTACTAAATAAAAGGAATGAATGAAAAAAACTTAGGACTCTTCATTCTGATTTATAAAAATGCAAAGTACAGTCAAGTTACCATTACTGGATCATTACCCATAGCGGATCACTTTGATGTTCAAGACTGCGTATCGCGATAAATAGTTGGCATTTTTAGATGATATTTTGCACACAGCATCTTCAAAGCCTTTTCTTTAAAACGCATTGAGTCATAATCGGAGCTACTCTCTGTCAAACATTTCGGTATGTTTTGCTGACATGTATATATGACTTTGTTGACTTCCGTCTCGATTCCAAATCGAGGTTGAACATTATTCGCGGCCACATGCTATAACTGTGTTGGAAAGTAAGAAGTTTACGCATTAATTTAAAGGCCATTTAGAAGTCTTTTTGCCTGCAAAAGTTCATTTTAGTTTTGATTCGTGTTAAGAGTTTACAACACCTTAAATAATTAAGAATTAGGGCAATAACGGATCAAGCGTGATAATATGCGTATTGATAATATATTATATTAAAATATATGATAATCGTGTTGCTTCTTTCAATAAATGATCTCAATCTTAATGGGTTTTTTATGTTCCATGTTCAATATCGATGATTAGATATGATTCAAACAATTTACATGGTTTATAAGATACCCATATCTTTTCGATCTATTTAGGATTTTCAACGGATAATTCACACAAGAACACCATGCGTAAAGTGTAGATACAAGATCAAATATATAAAAACAATTAATAACAAAACAAAAATGAATACAATTTATAACTGGCAATGTAACTTCGTCATTNGTACCATTTTAGTGTTCGTGTGTCGTATGAATAAGATATATTTGCAGAAAATTAAAATGGAATTAATTGTGTCACAAATAAATAAAAGGGGAATTTTGTATCTACAAAAATCTATGTTACCACAGCACATCTAATGTTGAAATTTTGGCTATTGCTATCAGGAACACTGATTATTTATATGTTAACTTTATTTTACAAAATATATTACGAAATTGTTGTTGATTTTTTAGCGTTATAGAGGCTTTAAGATTTTTACCGTTTTCTTGTCAGCTTCAATCAAACTCTCTTCACACATAAGCTCATCCCTGACTTCAGTGAGAATGTGGCCCAGAAGATTGTGTCCCTTCCATGTATTTTCGTTGAAAGCCTCAGGCTCATCTGCCTCTAGCCCTATACCCCAGATCTTATCATATGGACTTGCTTCCACCAGAGTTTTAGGGTATGTTTTAAAAAGCTTTTTCTTAAGCTTTTTATTCTGCCTAAACTAGAAAAAAAGAAAGTTATTGTAAAAAACGACCTGCATATAAATAACTTTTAAAGTGACAATAAAAAATCTCATTTATCAGGTTTCAGATAGTATTAACAATATTGTCATAATAAACATTTGCTGAATAAGACATATATGAACTGATATGAATTGTCTTTTCATACTATAATTTTATAAAATGTATTCAGTACTTGTGTTAATTTTCAAGCACTTTGAAAGCATTCTAACAAATATCGTTGGTTGGTTTAATTAAATACTGTATAAATGACAACCAGTGTCAGATCTTTTTAACACCATAAACCGTCTAACCAAGAGTTCATGTTCAATTAATTTTAAAATCAGCGTTTTATTTAAGACAAGAATTTTGTAGCTTTCATGATATTCATACTTTCCTTGAAGCAAACTGCCTCATATTCTGTTATTAATATATCTTACTAGAATAGTTAGAGGGTCCATCATTTCTGTGAAGACTATACATGTAATCAATTGCAATCAGTGATTACAAAATTGACTTTAAGACTCAGTTGATGTGGCTGCTAAAGAGTTATAACCTTACTTTGTCCATATAAAGGGCGATCCTAAAACATTCCTACCAAATTAAAAAAAAATGAACAAGGCAATCAAACGGACATCTATATCTCCAGCCAGGATCCTTATAGATAATCAATTTGTGAACTTGATATGGCATGACAGCCTAATGCCTTCCACAGGATAAACAAAGGAGGCATGTTCCATGACAATTCTTTAAAGGCCTTATTAAAGCCTTTTTTTATTTTTAAGTAAAAATTCTGTCTATTATATAAATGTATAGGTTTAAGTTCAAAGTTCACCAGGTGCTATTGACACTAAAATTCTTATAAAGTAACATCAAATCAATCTTCTTACAGAATTTAAATTAAACTGGGAGAAAAAAAACAACCTTAGCCAGATTTGCAGTTTTGACAAAATCAAGACTTTGATCTCTCCACAATGGTTCGTGGAAATTTGAGACTTTCCTTCCAAGTGCCTTAATCATCCGAGGGTCTGATGTCTTCATAATCTCGGATGCTCTATAGCCATCTTCAAACAGGACTGAAAAATGTTTATCCAATGCGATAAAATCTTAAAATGATAACTGTTTATTACATCTGATATTTTTATTTAAAATTGAGTGCTTGCATATCAACATTATATATAACAAGAGGGCTTAGGCCATAGGTTGCTCACTTGCGACTTTCGGGAACTGAGCTGTTTTGAGCAGCTTTTGTGATGTTTCCGAAACCATTTTTCAACTTGACTGAGGTATCAGTAGGACAAATGATATAAGCAAATTTTATCAAGTTTGAACAACTATTTGACTTCCAGAATGTTCAGTTTGTTTTACTAAAGCCATGAAAGGAAATTTGAACCCCATGGAGGCCATGCTTTTCAAATGACCGCAACCATTTTCAAACTAAACAGAGATATTGTTGAAACACGTTACCCCCAGGGTAGGGCAAATTTAGGCCCCAGGGGCATTATTTTAACAAGCTTGGTTGAAAACAACCATAACATGCTAAATACCAAAGCTCTGGGTCTTACAATTTCAGAGGTGATTTTTCAAGTTTTCACTATAGGTGTATACATATTAGGGAAACAAGTTATCCCCAGGGCAGGGCCAATGTCGACCGCAGGAGCATGATTTGAAGAATCTTTGTCGAGAACCACCATTTCATGTTACATACCAGATACCAAACCTCTGGACCTGGCAATTTCAGAAGAGAAGACTTTTTTTATTATTTTACTATTTACTTATATGTTACCCCCGAAGTGGGGCAAATGTTGACATCAGGAGAATGATTTGAAGAAATTTAGCCAAGGACCTACATATAATGTAACAAACCAAATACCAAACCTCTGGACCTTGCGGTTTCAGAGGAAATTATTTTTTGTAATGTTCTCTATATACATATAAAGAAAAGAAGTAAACCCCAGGGATGGGACAGTTATAACCCCAGTGGCATGATTTGAACAAACTTTGTAGAGAACCACCATATGCTGTTACATGACAAATTCCCAACCTCTGGGCTTTGTGGTTTAAAAGAAGAAGAAACTTTCAAGATTTAAATATATATACACATATACGGGGGAAAAAGATAGCCCCAGGGTAGGGCAAATTTTAACCCAAGGGGTATGATTTGAACAAATTTGGTAGAAGACAATGAAACAATGTAACATGCCAAATAATTCACATTGGAATCTTGTTGCCTAAGAGAAGATTTTATGGCATTTTTCTTTAAAAATCTATACAAATCGTGTTACCCCTACGGCATGGCCATTATTGACCTGTGGGGAATGGCTTGTAAAAATTTAGTGGAGGACCATTAGATGAATGGTGTCAGAGAAGACTATTAAAGTTTCCATTTTTAAAATCTATTTTAAGTTCGGACTGGTGACCTACATATGCAATGGACGAGAACGATTTGAACACTTTTGTAAATGATCATTATTGTGAAGTTTCATCAAAATCTGCCAAGCGGTTCAGATGAACAAGTCATAAGAAGAAAACATTAACGCATGCATGTGCACAGACGCACAGAGTGACAAATAACAGACAACACAGTATCCTAAAAGCTGAGCACTATATGCACACGGGAGCTAAAACCAAAGATACGGTACATACAAAACCGTCTGTCACTGAATTTGCTCAGAACCTGCTGGTACTATGATATGATGTATATTTTCAAGTTTCAAATTCATACCTCTTAAGATTCTTATAGTTGTGAGAGTAACGCTACTGACAAAATTAAATTATAAGAAAACGGAAGGGCTCTTAATTCTGAATAATAATATGTAGGTTAACTCAAGCTGTGCATGTCATTTTCCTAATTGACACCTGTCTTTATATATATATATGATTTTTTTTGTAAAGTAAGTAGCCTACAAGCATTTGAAGTCAAAACAACCTAGTTCTCCTCATACATACCTGCTTTCATATACATCATATATTGTTCTGCATTACAAAAGCTCTCTCCTGCCACTTCAAATTTGGATTCATGCCACTGGCTAAAAACATTATGTTTTTGCCAAAAGTACTCGTACTTTCCCATAGCACGTTTTCTGTTTTCCTTATATTCATCATCTTCAATCGGATCATCGTTTGACATGAAATTCAAAAACCTCGTCATCAAACTTCTCTTTTCCTTTGCTTTTTCATTATTGATTTGACCATCATTGAGTTCAGGAGTTTTTGTTGTTACTTCTGGACATCCACTGTCTACATTACTTGATATATCTATTATCCTAAGATTGCCAACTTTTACTACTCCTTCTTGATTCTCGGCATTATCAATGTCATGCTCAGTTAAAGGACTCTCAGCTTTTACTGCTTCTTGACTCGTGACAATAGCTTTATTATAATCAGTTATAGAACTATCCGCTTTTACTGCTTCTTCTTCTTTATTTGTGACATTATCATTATTATGCACATGAATATTTTTTTCTTGAGTTGTGATAGGATCTTTACCTACACCATGTTTAAGTTCTAAACCCTCAGCATCAACTTCATCCCTTGAACTTTCTGCAGAATTTGCTCTATTGTATTTGCTACTATCACTGAATTCACTGACATGCAGTACTTTTGTATCTTCTCCTGCATTTTGAATGTTACTTGTCCCTATTGACAAATATATATCACTTAGACCATCCTTTTCCCTAATGTATTCTTCATCTGTTAATGTCTCTAACTGCATGTAACAATCTTTGATTTCTTTTCCATCAGGTATATTTTTTACAATAGTGAAAGGTTCTGTATTAAGGTCTACAACACTAAAGCCACTAACTTCATCAGCATTTTTCTCTAACACATCTTCTTTTTCTTGTGTCCAGCTTCCTACAGCATCATAGACAGCCTGTTTGTCCGTCTTCTTTTCAATCAAAACCATACTTGCAAATTCTGCATCTGCATTCTCAATGCATCTATGGCTGTCATTCTGAAAATCATCATGATTATTTACAACTGCAGTCTGGTTTTGGTTGTCAGGGGAGTGGTCCTCACTTTCACATGCCAGTAAATTGTCTAATAGGTCATCACCCTCTGTATTATCCATACCATCACCAACCTTGTCAAGGTGTTCAAACTTAACTTCATAGTTGTCTTCTATCATCAAGCTGGCTGTATTAACTGAGTCAATGTGTGTAAAGTTACCATCTGAATTATTGGCTTTGGTAGTCATTTGGATTTCAGTTGACACATCAGTTGGTGCATTAGGCGATTTCCAGGTACATGACCCCTCTTCCCCATCTGCTTTGAGTTCCACAGACAACATTTCTTTTGGTGTTTTCTCCATATTGAACCTAAAGATGAACAAGGTTATTGTTTGAATACAGATTTGAGGTTCAGCATGTTTAAGACATTTGAATTACATTTAACAAACACAAACCAACTTGTAATGGTAGTTATGTTGAAATAATGATCAGTTATTTGATAGAAAAATGCAATATTTGAACTCCCAGTTATAAATGTATTTGAAGCTCTAAGGGTTGAGCTGTACATTAATGCCCAAGGTATTCATGAAGAACTAACAAATGAAATAAACCACTGCCACAATATGATGCTTTTTTTTTCGTTGTTAAGACCCTGCAAACCTGTCAGAAATTTAAACAAAACATTAACATTACATGGCCTGACCATCATTTGGACACTGTTTAACAAATGCATGCTTACAAATGGGCTTCTCTAAAAATACGTAGGGAAAAACCTGGGATTTTGCAACTTTAAGGTGGGGATTGAAAGGGATATTTTCTAACCCTTGTTCCAACAAAAACTATAAAACAAGAGGGCCATGATGTCCAAAAATGCTCATCTGCATACTTGCAAAGATGATGATCATACCATTTTGACAGCCTTGATAATTTGGGTATGTAATAAGTATTTGAAGAAGACTTCTGCTTATGCAGAAGGGGTAAGGAGCAGTTCTTTTTTAAACAAGGGTAAGTTAAATGAGATTTATATAAGAATTCAAAGACAAATCTGGTAAATGCAGATACAGCAGATTTATCAAAATTGCATGTGGATACGTTGGTAAAAGCATATGCAATGTGTCAAAATGCATGAAATGTTACACCATTTTTCTGAGTCATTGATGAACTTTCTGGATTTTCTGGTTCAACTATATAATGCTTCCGTTGACCTAACATGAAATATTATGTTTACAGAACTATGCAAGATTGCAAAAGATAGGATTAAAAATGAGGTGTTTGTATTTAATTTAGAAACATTGGACAATTAGTGATATTGGACAGTTCTTGTTTAGATATTTTTTTTAATTTAAAGTTTAGGTAAGTTAAGTGACACTTTGATGAATGGTTGAAAAATAATTCTAGGTTCTTTTGTTTTAGAAACATGTGACAATAACTCTGGTGGTTCAGGTAACTAAACAGTCTTCACCAATGATCCCTCTGGCTATTTACAAACAGAGCAAGATTGGGTAAAAAAATATAGTCGTATTATGTAAAATGTCCATTTTGCATTTAAAAAAACTACAACAAAAGAAGAGGGCCTCACTACATAAAAAGAAAACTGCAACCCCAACCCCAGCAGGTCTTTATTTACATAAAAGAACTGTTTTCTTCCTCAACCCAGATATAATAAGAAGAAATGTTCTCAGAAAGTTTCATAATGGTTGGGCATAAAAATTTGACTTCTATAGTGTTAACAAGGTTTTACTATGGACATAAAATGAAAACTAGTGCGCTCCCTGGCAGCCATGTTTTTCAACAGACCAGAACCATTTTCCAACTTGGCCCAGATATCATTAGAAAAAAAAACATTCTGAGCAAGTTTCATTATGATTGGGCAAAACATGTGACTTCTAGAGTGTTCTCAAGCCATATCAGGAAATTGCCCCGCCCCTGGCAGCCATGTTTTTCAAGGGAACAGAACCATTTTCAGACTCGGCTAAGATATCATTAATGTAAATGTCTGGCCATGTTTTATGAGCACTGGGAAAAAATGTGACTTCTAGAGGGTTAACATTTAAGGTTCTATAGAGATATAAGGAAGACTTCCCCACCCCTTGGCAGCCATGTTTTTCAGCAGACCAGAACCATTTTCAAACTCGGGTGAGATATCATTGAAACATTTCTTCTGAGCAAGTTTCATGAACATTGGGAAATAAATGTTGGCTCTACAGTGGTCACAAGGCAGTTGTTGATGAAGGATGAGGCACGATGAGCGACTGACAAAAGGTTCTCACAAAATCTCACAATTGAGCATGCATATGATGTGCTCAGATGAGCTTAAGACAACAAAGAGAAATAACTATGGTGATTCTTATTTGAATTTGAATTTCACTTGCATTTGATAATAAGCGTTATTGACAAATTATGCAAGATTGGTGTAGCTTGGATGAAAATTAAAGCCCCTATCTTCAAGACTATTCATGTTTGCATGTATATTGTTCACCGAATGAAAGGTGAAAAATATGGTATTTAGACCCAATCTTGCTGTAATTTGGCCCTACCTTTAATTTTAATTTCATTATATAAACTATGCAGGAATGGCGATTATTTCGATAAAAAAATAACTTTCTATCTTGAAAAATGTGCATTAATTTTCAGGTATTTTGGAAATTGAGTCTATTTTTTATGTAAAAATGGCACGTATGCAATTTGTTACATGGAAGCAGTCTTTAACTCTACTTGCACGAGTGGGATCTCACCCAATAACAATCCCAAAGAGTTTATGGTCATAGACACATTTTTTTAGTTTATTTGGATTGAAAGTGAAGTATCGGTAGCGAAAGAAATTGGTTCTTATTGCGGACGGCATACAGACAACAGGTCAACTAAACCATTAAGCCCCCCTAGATCTTAATGCTCTAGGTGAGCCTGAGGCTATTGATCTTCTGCTACGAATTACTGTTGAGTGGTTCTTCTGACGAGCCATCTGTTTACCTTAGTCACTCAAGAACAACCCCTTTCAGCAAGTAAGTCTCCATCAAAGACAAAGTTTAAATGTACCTAAAAAACACTCAATTGGTCATTATTAGCTCAGGTACTACATAAAAGTACCCCGTGTACTCTTAAGTATACTACAATGTACCCCGGGTACTGAAAATACGTTGAAGGCACCTTGCCTATATTAGACTGTACCAAAGTGTTATTAACGACCAAAAGCTCTATGATGTAGTAAAACTGGGTGCCTGTCAACTCGTCCCCAAGTCAACTCGTCCCGTGGTCAACTCGTACCCATTTTGGTCAACTCGTCCCTGTTTTTTGGTCAACTCGTCCCTACCCGAGTCAACTCGTACCCGACATACAGAATTATACAGAAGTAGGTGTAGAATGGTCAGTTTATAAGTCTAAATCATAGAGATGATGTCTAGTTTACTCTTAATGTTTTTTCCCTTGAATTATCTACCGGTAAGCATACGGTTGTCAGAATTAACGTCTCGTTCATAGGTAAGTTGTCTGCTGCGGATATGTATAAAGCAGGGAAAGGGTTGATGAAAAATGTCACTTGTAGTCGGTGTCTTTCACATGTTATTCGTTTTTAAGGGTGTGAAAGGTGTTATTTACAGCGTACGGTAATTAATTGCCTGGCATTATTCAATCAAAGTTAAGTGGTATTTTAATTAATCAGTGTTACTTTGATAAGCATGTTTAACAAGGGAAATGGTGTGAAAGGTGTTATATACAGCGTACGTTAATCAATTGCCTATTATTTCTGTAATAAACTGTAAACTGTCCATGGTGTACAACTTTGTTTTTTATGTGAAAGTATTGAATAAAAAATGCTGTTTTTAACTAAACAGATGTGTCATTGTATCCATGGTGTAAAACTTTGTTATTTTGTAAAAGTTGTGAAATAAAAATGGTATATTAAACTCTATTGATGTGTTTCTTATTTATGTTTTTGCATAAATTACGCGTCTTGAGCTCATTGCCAAATGAATAGTTTGAATAAGGTACAAGTTGACCATTGGACGATTTGACTTGGGGACGAGTTGACCAAAATGGGGACGAGTTGACCACGGGATGAGCTGACTTGGGGACGAATTGACTGTAAACCAGTAAAACGCGCTACCGAATACATTACAAAACAAAATTCTCTTTGAACAAAACCTGCCTCAACATGCTTTTTCGAGTATGAGTTTCGATAATATAGAGGCCATTTTACAGAATATTGGCATACATATCAACATAATTAGTTTGAATTTCAACACCTATTAAGCTTTAGTATTCCCGGGTACTTTTTTCCCCAAGATTATAAGATAATGCGTATTACAGGCTCTGGGGATGTTTCATGGAGTCCTCAGGCTCAACGCCTTGTTATATGCTCCACTTTCGGTTTCGACTTTTTATGTTAGCATAAATATATTTTAAAAGCATAAACCTCGAACGATTGTTGCAAGAATTTGTACATATCGACACAATAAAAGCCAATGTGTATATAAACACCAAAATGTTGAAAGTATTACAAGGCATACTTACAAGTAAAAATGTTTTTATTTTGTGAAATGGACTTTCGATTTCAACCGGAAGTTTATACAGAAAACGCGGTCAGTGTGTAGTAAATTTAGAGGAATGTTGTCTGAAGCAGACCAGGCTCCAGAGTACTATTGTCAACATTAAAACATTTCTCGGATACATGTCTGTGTATAGTTAAAAAAAAATGAAATCCTTTTTTATTAACCTAATTTTATTTGGCAATTTGGTGAAATTTAGTTGTTTAATTCAAAGAATACGACCCTCCTTAGTTCATATAAACGGACTCCCAGAGCCTTTGATAATTTTTTCTATGGTGGCTATCAGCAACCCATTGGGTTATAAAGCTGATAGTTGAATTATTGCAACTACGACCCTCCTATACATGGAGGAAAGGTCAATCAATAATAATAATGTTTATCGACATATGTATAGATCTTGGACGAAAGTTTCTTCGAACGGGTTTAATATTCTTCGATGGCAGAACGTAAAACTGTTGCATCGATATACCGGTAGTGTATATTGTTTAATTTTCAGGCCGAGTGCATCGGGGTTTAGGGGTGGGCATAGGGAGACACGCCCCCACCCCAGCAGGTCCCGAACTTTTTGCGCGAAAATGCGTTATTAATGAATTTTAAACAAAAAGAACTTAGATTCTATTTTGAAAATATGCGATATCCCTTTACATAAGTATCGCCAATCAACGACAAACGTATAAATGCACCATTCAAAACTTACCCGAAAAAAGAGAATACACGGTTGACGCGGACATGGAGAACGTTTATCCGGTGAAGCTTAGACAATGAAAAAAGGAGAAGCTTACGCTTTTTTAAGTTGTATTGTTTGCTATATATTGTCCTGATAAATTATATACCAAGTTTCACAAATGTTTCCTATTAATTGGTAACAATGTTTTAACAAAGATTTTTCCTAGTTAACGGAACCTTGTTTGTGGACGCACTTGACCCAGATTCGAACTTGGCTTAGGTATTGTCTAGATAACCATTTTGAGAGAGTTTTATCAAGATTGTGTCATAAATGTGGCCTTTAGAGTGTTAACAAGGCTTTTTTTTATAAGATTTGATATTTTGACCTCCTTTTTGGACGCACGTGACCTAGATTCAAACTCGGCCTTAATATTGTCTAGATAAACATTCTGACCAAGTTGTATCAAGATTGGATGAAAATGTGGCCTCTAGAGAGGTGAAGAGCTAAAACTTGACGCACACCGAACACCGCACGCAGCTCACCACACGACCACGGACGCCGGACTTACGTGTGCTCACATATGCTCACTTTGGACACTTCGTGTATCAGTATATGAATTTGCATTAAGACGTTTACAATAACATACCATGTTTCAGTGTTAAGTATCAATTCAAGACAAAGATCTATAAATGTGTGTGTTTATATTTATAGATCTTTGATTCAAGATTAAAATTACTAAAATTACTAGAAATAATTGGAAGAATATGATGACTATATGCCGGTAAAGAGAAAGTTTATCCGGTTTGGCACGTAAGCAAAAATAGAGCTCTCTTTCCCGAAACCAATCGTGTATTTTATATATTAAAGAACAATCCCACAGTTGGTTCTCCTTTTGTCTATCGCTTATTCCTAAGAGCATGCATTCACGGTTGCCACTTGTTGGTGGGGCACAAGAGGCCTTAATGTCTGCAGACCCTTATCGCATAATCACAACATTTATGTTGTAACACTTTATTATTTAGCCGTACAGCATGGGTGATGTGTCGGAACTTTAATGTGCTACTTGAAGAGTATTAGCATTTATACCACGAGTTTCAGTTTGTCTAAAATTCTAAATCTATGAAGTTGTAAAACTGAGGGTACTAAATTTAATATATCGAAGTCATTGATTAAAAGTGTTAAAACTAACCGCTTATCTTTAATTGATCTTCGTCTTGATAATTGGTATCTAAACTGGAATGTGCCGATCATAGCTTTTTCTACAGCAACATTGTTACAAACAAATAATGTGTCCGCGCTGTATTCATTCATTTTGCTCCTAACATACATTATGCTTGTATATAAAAAAAACACAGACAATCGCTAATGAGTGCGTCAGGTATGCACAGTCAGAGACTGCGAAAGGAACATATTTTATGAAAACGTTCATTCACAGATCTGTAGATAAATATATATTGTTTATTTATAGATCGTTGGTCCAGTGAAGAAAAAATACACGCGGAATACCATTTTCCATTTACACTATTACATATACAATCTTGCACAAGAAATATGATAATTTTCATCACAGTAACTTATTTCCATTTTCAACGATTCTACGTGTTTGTAACATATGTTTAATTAAATGGTTTGTCAATCAATTGTCAAACGTTTCTTGATTTTGCCTGTGCTGAATTTGTTTCGATAACAATTGCGTTCATCTCTCAATAAATGTCTGTTGACCCTGAAATGTAATGGTATTAAACAGTAATTTATGCACGACTGACGAACGTCGATCTCATAATGCCCATCCACAGCTGCGGTATTCTCAATGATTATTAACACGTGCGTTGGACGTGGGGGTTGTAGGGTATAAGCTTGTGAATCACACGATTATTACAACTCCACAGGATAGATACGTTTGTTTTCAGGTAAGTCTGAGTGGTAAACCACGGCTTTTACATGCCCCTGAACATAGACTTACAAACGTGTTCCGTAGTAAATCATAATTTGTTTTAAAAATGCGTGTCGTAACCAATGAAAATGAATGAAAATCATTTGTCAATCAATGTCATTTCTTTGATGCTAGGCTGACCTTCCAGTGTAAGCCCTATCGACATCCACCCGACTGACTTATTACTCCTCCCCAGTCCCGGAGTACCCATAAGGCAGATTTGGCAACTGCCTATGGGCTCCTTGACTTTTAGGGGCCCATGAGACAACGAAGAAATATGTTTTACGGACCGACCATTAACTACCTATCGTAGATTGTAATTTAAGTTTCATATTATTTTTCATGGATAAATAGTTCAATACGTAGACATACAGACGACAGTGATTGTTTTCTGAAATTCTTAACCTAATTAGTATACATGTACAGTCGTATTGGTATTACGGTATTATAATGACGTTTACCAATAAAAGGACATTGTCACATTTTATGTCTTGCCAGCCTTGGCACTGGTAGGCTTATTTAAACGAGTGAAATCGACTGGACACTGGTGTTCAAGTAGGCACTAGGCCGACAAGGGCCCTTGGGCGTGTGTCCCAAATGTTTCACTGCCTATGAGTCTCCGCGGTGCTCATGTGGCACTGCCCCTCCCCCAGGAGACATTTCTGGAATCGGCCCTGATTTCATTGATCCGACGCTCAAAAATATGCAGTTTATTTCTGTAACAATATTATAAGCTACGTTTTCCATTAGAAACACGGCAATGAACCTTGTTACTTTATAATATCGAATATATCCAATCTGTTACAGTTGGTGTTTCATAATAATAATTCTCCTTTTTCTGGTAATGTGCGGGGCCCACTCTGAGGCATGGTTGAAATATCGTGACTGTAAAATGTTGATGTGAACAATGAAATGTTATGTTCGTGAACTTGATGTTCGTGGTTCTTATTGAAGAAAACAAAAATTATTTTGCGAATATTTGTCAACATCGAATATTTGTCAACATCGATAGGCGATTGACAAACACGACAAGATCAACTAGCATTAATGTATTCGTCCGCCTTTATATATGTA
>VMBQ01002761.1:0-25590 GCA_007657795.1 Dreissena rostriformis
AATTTGTTCTGACAAAATGAATACGAGAACCTGAAATAACATAACACGAAAACAGACACAGGTGGAACGTATTATGGCCTTAGTATCATATAGCATTCCATGCTAATTCCAAAATAAACATAATATAATATTATATGTTTGCCTACGTTAAATTCTGAACACCTGTGCCCGTGCTGTTTCGTCGTGATCTATGCATAAAATTTGGCATCCAGAAACATTTAATAATCTGGATTTCTCATAAACATTTAATAATCTGGATTTCTCATAGACATTTAATATATGGATTTTACTTAATTTGGATTTTATTTAAATAAAACAAATGTCGGTCTGCAGCGGGATGTTTATCTTGAAAAAATTATGATACTGCACGATAAATGCTGTTCCGCAAGCGACATTTTCTCGTTAAAGATGCGTTTTTCTGTTCACATGAGTGGTATTTAAAGTCGGGACAGTGCGACAACTGTTTAATTGCTGTCCATTTAGCGCAGAGATTGGTACATGCTCCTTCCACCTGGGCGCAACGGGTTCGTTACCCATTCCCGGCAGCTTGTGAGAGTGGCTTGTGGTCACCATACCGGTCAGATGTGGTTTCCTCCGGGTACTGCTCTTTCCCTCCACAGCACAAGGACAAGATTTTTTTATAATAACTTTCAGTAAAAATACATTTTCGGAAATTGTAACGTTTATTTAAAATTCGTCCCAATTTACGTGAGTATAGTAAATTAATTGCGAAGGAGTGCTAAGAATCAATACGGGCACTCACATTATGCAACCGCATAGGCGGAAAGACCTCATAAACGTCGAAATACACACAGACGCATGTTTAGTAGTTGGTAGTGTTGTGTTTGATGATGTATTGCATTCCATGGCATGTAGTGCATTTTGTTAACTGGTTATTTTCCTTAAGTAAAACACTTAGAGAATGATAACACGACTTTCTTTCTTGATAGTGCTTTTAAAGTATCGTATTTTCTAAATTAAAAACTTTTCATGACATAAGTTTTTCATATTTCACAGACAAACAGTTAAATGTCGCAAACAAACCTCATATTATTTCCAAACGCAATCGCTTTCATTAACATTCACATTAACAAGCTAATCAGGGACGGTAATTTCCGCTTTTATTTTATGTTTCGTATTAAGGAAGACTCTTCATGACGAAAATCCAGTTTAGGCGGAAAGTTTCGTCCCTGATTAGCCTGTGCGGACTGCACATGCTAATCTGGGACGACACTTTACGCACAGGCATTAAACCCTTTTTCACAGAGGGCGTCTCAAATATTTAGGAGTAGTTTTAAACTTATAAAGACAAGCGCATGGGTTGCAAAGCTTATCAAATTAATGCCAACCTTTTGCTAGACAATAGAAAGGGAAATCCGCTATATATGTATGCCTGCCTCTTTAATTTGTAGAACCGGAAAGGCAAATCAGATGTTAAAGAGTTATGTCTGCTTGTTAAATTTTAGCACGATAAAGGCCAATCAGCTAGAGCATTATGTCTTCTTGCCAATTTGTAGAATGAAAAATGCTGATTAATAATATATTTATGACTAGGAAGGCCATTCGGCTATGGATTTATGTCTGATGGTTAATATTTAGCTTTATTCTATTGTTGATTCAAACGCGGTTGACATTCATGCCATATCATTCATATCCTCGGTTCACCTAAACGTCACAGTGACCTCAACACGACGAAATTATGGACTTGATAAGTCATCATAAGATGAAAAGTTATACCGCTTACATTGCACTTAGCAATAACGACCACGCGGTCTGTGGTTAATTAATATGGGTCGCTTTCTGTGAAAAGGCGGTTTAATTCATGTCCTTAAAGTGTCGTCCCACTTTCCGCTTTTGTTATATTTTTCGTTTAAAGAAAGTCTCTTCTTAGCAAAAATCCAGTTTAGGCGGAAAGTATCGTCCTTGATAAGCCTGTTCGGACTGCACAGGCTAATCTGGGATGACACTTTACGCACAGGCATTAAACCCCCTTTTCACAAAGCGAATATTAATGTCAACTGTTGTATTCAGTCGTCTTTAATTAGCAGAAATCCGCAATCGAAAGGAAAGGGGGGGGGGACATGTATCTGCATAATTACACGAAGGCATATAAATTAACGTTATACAAAGTATAATCATGATATGTTGTGTTATAATGGAACGTGATATATATATACTTTTAAATTATTAATAAACTTTACAGAGTCCAACATATACAAGTCAATTGATTCAAACTATAATGTTGATATAAATTTGCGTTTGCAGCTTGTTTACCCCTTGTCTTTAAATGCATATACCTACTACCTCAATAACGGGGCGCATGTTGCATGTTTCGCCAATTTTAATTTAGTGATATAAACTGTTGATATTGAAATGATTTTTAATATTACCTTCGACAATTTTGAAATTAAGGCCTTTCTCAGTATTTACGCAATAACATTCCTTAAGGGTATTCAATTCAATTTTATGTCGGATTGTACAAAAATCTCGCGGTCATCGTAAACAAAAATAAAGTGTGATTTAATATGTTTCACAAATAAATGAAAGTGAAACTTTTGTCAAAAAGCAAATCCATCTTTTGAAACGATTTCTGTAGAAGTAATCCGACGGATTTGATTTGCAAATAAATCATGTCTATCAATGTTTGCTAATGGTTTCAAATTCTTATGGGATATTGTGATAAAACAAACAGGCATTGAACGCGATGAAAATGTTGATAATTTATTGTCTTTCGTTGTATGTTACAAATGGATTTTTGTAACACCGAAAATAAAGCACTTTCTGTTTTTGTTGCGTAGGGTATTGTGTGTTGTCATGTTATTGTTCTCCTCACCGATTTAATCATTGAGGTTATGTTTACCGTATTTTGAATGGTTGCGTTTTATTAATGACCTCTTATTTAGTTCTTAGTGAAATGTTCTAAATGAATACGTTCTCACATACTAATAACTGCGGTCCATTTAAATCAGAACAACATTATTGGTGTTACGCTATATGACACAAATACTCGTATCTATCGATGTTTATGAACAGATTTAATAATTGAGAATGAATCCATAATTTCTTTTGTATTATTGCATTGTATTGCTTTCATCATAAAAAATGTCAATTTTAACCCATGTATGCCTAGCGTCTAGAAAAAAGGCCTTGGCAAACAGCGTAGACCCAGATGAGACGCCGCATGATGCGGCGTCGCATGACGGTCTTCGCTGTTTGCTTAAAGGAATTTCTGTAAGAAATATTCTACATATATAAATACAAATACTAGACATCCCTAATTTTGGAAATAAATTGACCCTATTTAGGAGGATTGGAGAGTCCACTAGGCATACATGAGTCCACTAGGCATACATGGGTTCAAATCGTTATTTACAGAAACATCTACGAATGTAACAATTACTTTACCACATTTCTAAATATGCAGAAGTAAACTGTTTGTTTACCCGTATTGCAATATGTTTCACTTTTCATATAAAATAACATATTAGTTTTTCAGACTGAGACAAAACTGTCTTCCTTTATGTGTTAGCGAACAGCGTAAATAAATGTCAAACCCAACACGGAAGAAGACGATTGCTGTCTCTTTACCAGATGGTAACCTATAAAGTAATATATTTATGACATTTAATACAAGATCAGAATGATTAAATTTGTTGTTCACATATGTGTCTTGATATAAATTCTTATATATATATATATATAATTTATTTAATAGTAAACGTCTGATATAATACACATAATATACAAAGTCGTCAGAGATAAAGATATTAACTTATCGTTATTGCTGCGACGACCGTCTAAAAGCCATCTGAACTCATAATACAAGTCTCAAGTGTTCATGATTGATGAACATATTATGTTCCTTTTCTCATTTTATATTTTCGAGGCTTCAATGTATATACGAAAGACAAAAATCAATTCAATATGTTTATAAAACACTGGTTGTTGACATTTCTACATATATTAGTTCTTTATAAATACGTGAAGCCACCTTATCATTTCATAAGCAATTTTGAACGGTTAGCGTTTCCTCGTTAATAAGCTTTCGACTTGGCTACGATTGTTACTACTATTTTGGTTACAACCGATGTTTGGTATTCCACTGCTTACATCAATATATTCTTTAATTGCCGGTGCATAAACCGATAACATGCAAGTAGTATTTGAATCCGAAATACACGCGAAGTGTATTTATTTCATGATCAATATATATATAAAGCATAAAAGAAGAATTGGATTATTATGAGTATATTCTAGAACTTCGATCTCAACTCATTACAACCAAATCGCAACTCATTAGACCCAACTGACAAACATATGGACACGTGTAATCATCTGCGTGATCTTATACTTTAAAACATCAAGATTAATAGGTGTTGTGCAAGTTGGGAATTAAATAGACAACGGTGTGAGAGGCGTGTAATTAAGGAAATTGACACTACACTCAATAAGAAAACATTTCAATTATACGCATACAATGTTCCTCGCTCATAATTTGAAGAGTTTCCCTGCAGTTCAACCAGGCACTTGCTAACGCTATTAGCTTCTAATTTCCAACTGTTACAAATAGTACATCATAGGACGCTTCACAGAAGATTTGCCAAAGAAGGATATAAACTTCCCAGTAACTTAACAATATTATGTTGAGCAAATGTTTATGTTCCATATTTCCATTGTCAGACTAAAATTTAATTTTTAAATATCAATTATTAAGCTTAAAATGCACATGATACAGTGTTTCCTGATTCACGAATGTTCGATGTTAATACAAATATACGTGTATTTGTATACTGCAAGTGTTGCTAGCTGCTTCTCTTCACATCTGTTACTTTTATACAACACCAAATGAAACGCGATACGTCTATATTTTATATAATTTAACACAAACCTTTTAGTAAATCGTAAATTATGCATAATCGTCGTGTATACAATCAAATGAAAGAAATAATTCATATATATAATAATATACACAGACAAGTTCATCGAACACTATTTGGTATGAAAAACCCACGCGATAATTAATCATGTGTGCGTTTGAAGGTAATGAGATGGCGTGCGTTCATGTTATTGTTCTTCAATGCGTCATTATTATTGAAGTAACGTTCACCACATGCTTAAGCTTAAGTGTTGCGTTTGATTATGACGTCTCATTAAGTTTCAAGCTCAATGCTGTTTCTAACGCAAAAACCACTATGTTTGTTTAGCACCCTAATGTAATTGGATTTCATTTAAATGAGATAAAACATTATTGCATTGACGCCAACTGGCAGAAATATTCTTAAATTATCGATTTTTGAACACAAGAAATGTGAACATGATTAATACTTCGATTGAAAATGCAAACAAGTTATACTCTCTTGTTATAAATACCAAAACAAAATGGAAAATAGGAACACGATGATTTTCTTGTTCAAATTGCATATCAAGCTTAACGAAGATTCCAGGATACCGTGGGTCCAGTTTCCTTACACAAATACAGCCTAATCTCTTCATCTCGTAGTCGCTTTATGTGTTAAAACTAGTTCGCGTTGTGACGAACTGAAAACCCTTTCTTGATTTAAGAATTTCACTCTCGCTTCTTACTAGTTGTATAATAACTAATTCTGGCAGATTTACCCATAAAGACAATACAATATATTAGTTTTTTTTTTATAAATAAACAGTAACGTTTTAAATAACGTAATAATTTGTAAAACCGTATTAACTATAAGCTTTTCGGACTCTCTGAATTTTCGGACACCCATGGTTTTAGCCAAAAAGACTATTTTGTGTGACTCTAAAGTTTCGGTCATACGGGGTTTCGTCCATAATTGACGACTCTAAATTTTCGGACAGTTTATTTACGATGCTATTTTGCCACAAATCCGCCCTGTTGTACTCATGAGGTTATACTTATCATGGGTTTTTACAACCGGATTAAAGTTATACAATCTGGCAAACGAACGCATTAAGGCCATTGAACATTGCATTTGCGTTATTGGGCAAATAACCATGTATAACGGAAATAGACAATGGTTTCACCCAAAAGCTTAAAGTGAAACATATATTTAAATTTTATATTTAAGTAATGTATACTTTACGGCATGGTATTGTTCAAGTACGTGCTATTATTCCTTGAAACAATTGACACTATACACATTTCATACCCGCATCCGATCGTCAATGCAATATTTTTAGATTGTCTCTAAATTGTCGAACACCTTTATTTTGTTGTTTTTGTTTGTTTTGTTGTCTCTAAATTTTTTGACATCTGTATTTTTAAATATTTGTTTTTGTATCTATATTTTCGGACACGAAAAGAACATTATTATTTTAAAGTGTATGATAAGAATAATTACAGTATGTTCTTTATTTTCAAACACGGACTTAGAGCTGGAGGAAGTAAACATAGTACATAGAAACACGTGTTTGCATGGATTTAATTATGATTATAACATATGGTTCTTTGAGTAAATAAAAAATACAACTTGTCAAATGTGTCCCAGGTTTCTGTTGAACAGTACATTAAAAAATAGAAAACAATTCAAACTGTAGTATCATTACGACAAGCCTATCGCACTTAACCCTTTGCATGCTGGGAAATTTGTCGTCTGCTAAAATGTTGTCTGCTAAATTTCTAAAATTAGCATTTTCTTCGATTTAAAAAAAAAATACTATCAGAATAGCAAACAGTTTGGATCCTGATGAGACGCCACGTTCTGTGGCGTCTCATCTGGATCCAAACTGTTTGCAAAGGCCTTCAAAATCCGGTTCCAGCGCTCAAAGGGTTAAATAAAATAACTAGGACCGCCATTTATTAAAAAGCAGGTGTACACAAGTAAAAAGTGTGTTTTGTATTAATATGTTTGAACTGAATTGTAATGTTATAAACAATTCGATTATGCGTTAAGAGTGATGTCTATCATTTCAAAAAAATGACTTCGTTAAATGACATTCCAAAAAATAAAATACACAAATCGTGTCATGAAATACGACTGTCACAGACAAATCGCACTTAATAAGTTATGTGGCATGTAGGCACAAAAGTTGCTAGAAATGATCGCATTGATCGCTTATAAATCGACAATGTTGCATTTTCAAGTATCGTCCCTTTCAGTGATGTATTTGGATACTACCGTCAAGGTTATGACTCTGTCGTGATTCATTTTCAAAGATTTTGTAAACATATTATATGTTAGTTGGAATAGTCTCAGAACGTTACATGGATGAAATCGCTGTTGTTTTGTTGTGCCAGGGGTAAATATCCGACAGTTTATATACACAATTACTATAAATACATTAATGTTATGAAGTATGAATACATATACACCTGTATAAACGGTATAAACCACTTCAGTAAATATTTTTAGACGTTGCAATACAAATAAGTTCCATCTTTCTGCAACTGTTTAGTGTACACGCCATGAAACATTAGCTGTCGAACGAGTTGTTAATCACGAATATTAACTACTTACCATCTAGAGAACAGTACATCAAATTCATTGTGTTGCACATCTGTGTCGTAATTGTAGTAGAAATGCATGTACAATCCATTTGGCTAGTCTGCCTGGATGGATCGACATAAGGTGTTCTATTTACGTTCATGTTTGATGACTGTAAAACGAAGGACGAACGATGAAAAAAGTAAAAAAATAAAAACATTTCATTATCTTTCTGCTGCAGTAAAAAACGATTTCGCGTCCTCTTCAAAACGCTTTATGTTAAGTGTATGAATCAAAAAATTATTCTGCAAATTAAAGGTGAAATACCTCATAAACGACGTAAGAAGAAAACGATTTATGTTTCTTATCAGACTGAAATCTTTATATCTATGACATTTAATAAAAGATCAGACAAATTTAATTTGTTTTGCACATCTGTGTATAGATATAAACTCTTCCATAAATGCAATTTATTACATAACAAAAGTCTGGTATGAAGAACTTAATGTACTAAGTTCTAGAATCAAGAACATATAGAATCATTGTTATTGCTTCAACGACCGTTGAAGAAACATCTGAAGTTATATTACATGTCTAAAGAGGTAATAATTACTGAACATATGGTCCTTTTCCTCTTTAATATATTCATGGTTTGACAATATATTCAATAGACACAAATCGATAAAACATATTTATAAAACACTTGCTGTTGTAACCGGTAGCCTCCTATTAAGAAACGTGACAAGTATATCACATGTGTAGTTGTGTATATATATATATAAGTTCTTTTTGTGAAACAGAAAAAGCAAACAATACTTATTTAACATAAAGCCTACTGCTCATGGGCATTGCTTACATAATTCCAACATCGTCCCTTATTGTTTGTATTCACCAAAACAATGACAAATTATAACAGGTAGTACGCATTACAGTTCCGATTGTTCATAACCGGTTGATGATTACACGAACATTGAAAACGAAAACTCTAGAAAAAAACATGACGATGCAACACATGTAT
Source organism: Dreissena rostriformis (assembly GCA_007657795.1). NCBI lineage: Eukaryota > Metazoa > Mollusca > Bivalvia > Myida > Dreissenidae > Dreissena > Dreissena rostriformis. The sequence goes on from VMBQ01002761.1 coordinate 8,440, forward strand.
TTGTACACCTTAAATGTTTATGGAAGCACTAACTATAGTAACCTAATGATTGCATTAAAGATGTTGACCGGTTGGCGTTGTCTCGTTAACAACTAACGACTTGGTTAACATTGGTTTCCACTTTTATGGTAAAAAGCAAGTTGTGATATTCCATTGCATGGGAAGTAACCACAGACGTGACATAATGCTCGATTGTTCCGACGGTGCATAAACTGATAACATCAATGTAATATTCAATTCTGAAATATACGAGAAGTGTATATATAAAATGACATATACAGGCAATGCTCACACGAGAAATCGGATTATAAAGGCTATATGCTAGAATAACGAAATCAACGCAACAGATCCACCACACAAATAGACGGAGATGTCGAGTCCGAACGTCACGTGAGACTTAAAAGAAATAAACATTCATATGTGTTGCGCATTTTTTCAAAATTATTTTAAAAAATAATATAAATAGACATAACGTACGGGGCGTGTAATCAATGAAACTGATACTACATTGTGAACATTTGAATTATAAGTATACATTGTTTAAAGCTCACAATGTGGAGCGTTCTCCTCGAGTACGATCAAACACGTGGTAACGCTATTATATTGTAACTTCCTATCATTTTGTATGGCACATCTAATGACGCTTCTCCGAGTGTTTGTTAAACAAGAATAGGAACTTCTTAGCAACTTTATAATATAATGTCGAGCATATTTGTATGTTCCATAATTGAAAATCATACACAAATTTATATTTTCTAGAAAAAAAACACACACACACAAAAAACTAAAAATCACATGGTACCGGGTTTCCTGATTCATGAATATACAATGACAATACAAATATATGTGTTTACTGCTCGAAAAATGTAGAAAATGTCTAGCAAATGCTCTATACATCTGTTCTTTTAATATAACGAACCCATGCAACTCGATATGTCTACCATTTATACCATTTACCGTAATCAATTTATCAAATCGAAAATTATGCATTTACGTTGTTTATAAAAAGCAAATGAAAGAAATAATTCATTTTGTGGGCACATGCAGCAAACTACATCGACCACTTTTCGGGATGAAAACACATGCGATAATAAATCATTTTTGTTTTTGAAGGTTATGAAATTGCGTGCGTTCATGTTATTGTTCTCCACAGCGAAATTATTATTAAAGTAACGTTCACCACATGCTTAATTGTTGCGTTTGATTTATGACATCTCATTTAGTTCCAAGATAAATGTTGTTCTTAAAGCAAACACCATTATGCGTGTTTAGCACCGTAATGTAATTGGATGCAATTTAAATTAGATAAAACCATATTGCAATTTCGCCAACTAGCAGAAAAATAATTAACTTATCGACTTTTAAACACCTTCACCGAAATTGCATATCAAGCTTTACACAAAATCCTTGATACAATGGGTCACTTTTCTTGTGACACATACATAATTATACATTCAGTGTATACTTAAATTGTTTAATTGGTTCGCCTTATATAGAAGTGACCATCAATTCCGTGGTTACGAGCGTCTTAGTTTATATGGAATTATCAATGATTATAACGAAATAATAGCCATAACTTAATTTGTGTCGGCTGTGTTTATCAAATATTGTTTCACTCCCATTGTTTCTTTTAAGCTTTTTGATTACTAAATTCTGGTAAGTGTACACACACAGATAATAATATTTACTTCATTTAAATTAATAAACGAATTAACCTGTTAATGCACAGAATACAATATTTACTATCTTATTTACGTGAAAAAAAACAAGGTACTCATAAAAAAGTAAATGATACATGGTACAGACCTTCATAGTAATATTTCCTTGCTTAAATATTTGCCTCTACCAAGTGGACGTTACTCGAACTTGTATTGTGGAGTTTGATCTGCGTTGAACGTTTGATAATTATTAAGTAGACCGCCCCTTACCCCGAAACCTGTTTTCGTGCCAGCCTTTTACAAAAAGCACGTTAAGTGACACAACTTTCTGCTGAAACGAGCGTTTATGTAAGTAACAAATAACAGCGGCACAATGAATTGCATTATTGTTTAACAAAATATAATTGGTTTTCTTCAATGATTATTATACTTCTACGGTAAAGGAACAACTTTTTTCGGGTATTCCACTTAGTATTTTGATCAACGATACATGTATATAATATGTCATCATCATCTTTTTTTCTGAATCTGTTTCAATATCGTCAGTTAATATATTCTGGATAAAAAAGTCCGTCAGCTGTTATGGGTCCACACTGTGCTCACAAAAGAATGCCAATACATACATTGTTCAGAAGAAATTTCAATGAAAGATTTTACTAAGATTTGAATATATTGTACAATTAGTGAGGTCCTAACGCACCCGACGGGTATCCTGGCACTTTTATCTTATTACAGTTCTAAACCGGGAGTGTTGTAATGCATTGTGAATCAAAGCATACATTTATGGACGGCAATATAGAACATGCGGCGGGCGAAGAACTCGAGACCAGGGCCCGTACTCACCAACCTATTCTTAGACTTTAGAATAGAGACTATACTTGGAACCAAGAAAAATACGTTCAGCGTTTGATGCAGGCTTCCACTGGTAATTATGTCATTAGCAAAATGTTCTACATGGAAAATGATGTAGATAGAGGTGGTTAATGCCAAGTGTGACTAACACATAAAAGCATTCCTGAATATTCCAATTTAAAGAATATTCTTTGTTCTTAGACTTAAGTCTGAGAATTGTTTGGTGAATACGGGCCCAGTTCCCCTTTTGACAGGCGATTGTATCCACAACCGTAACACAACACAATACTTTTTTGTATAAAATATGTATATGTCATTATTGTCGCGCTTAATGTATGACACACGTTTTGTTATTGAAATATGTGGTAACAAAGTTACTTTTACAAATGGAGAACAGATGCTTTTCACAATGAATAACTGCTATAACATGCGTAGACCAAGGGAGATTATTACGGTATCGATATCAAACGTGTCTCGAGGAGTTGCGGCATACTTCTTAAACCGTCAGATGGCGTTTCATAACATCAATAGTGTGCACTTCATAATACACAATCCAATGGCATTCGTATCGTTCCTTTTTGTCACAGCTGATAAAGATCGATTGCGATAGTTGTAGTAGTAGTATTAGTATAATTAGTTCTAGTAAAAATACTAGTGGTAACAGCAGTAGTAGAAGTAATAGTATGAGTAGCGGAAGTTGCAATAGTAAAAGTAGAAATAGTATAAATAGTATAAATAGTACTAGTATAAAAGAATGAACCGCAGAAGTATAAGTAGTCGTTTAGTTATATAGTTGTGTATATGTTTATCTATTTGTGATATGTGTAATTTCCCATAGTCTTAAAATAGAAGTTGGCAGATATAATAGGCTATCCCGAGAAGAGCGGAAGTGTACACTTTGTAATCAAAATGTATGTGAATCAGAATATCACTTTTTACTTTGTTGTCCACTTTATATCGGATTGCGTATAACATATAATATCAGGACATCCTTGCCAACCATTAGTAAATACATATCAATGATGTCTTGCACAAATATTTTAAAACTCAAAACTATAGAAATTGTTTTGCCAGAAGCTTGTTAACTTAGAGCTGAGAAAGTAAATCGTTTAGATGCCGTATAATACAAAGTTTTACATTATTACATATTTGTTATTATGCAAACGTTTTGTTTCGATTTATATGTTTGTTTATTCTAAAATATGTCATATTGTATGATTCTCTGTCTTTGCCATATTTCTTTTGTATATATTTTCTTTACCAAAGGCAGAATGCCGGATTGCCAATAAACATTGAACCTAATAATTATCACTATGTCGCGATTCATGCTTTAAAGATTTTGTGAACACATTATATGTTAGTTCGAATGATGCTAGACAGTTGATGGAGTGTCTGTTGTTTATTCATGCCACGCATGAATAACTGGAAAAGTACAGTTCAACAGTATAAACCACTACAAAAAATGGTCAGACGTTGTATTACGAATATGTTTCATCTTACAGTCAGTATATTGTATACATAGCGTGAAACATAACCTGTCCAACGAGTTGTTAATCAAGAATTTGTTTTACCTACCATCTAGAAAGTAGCATGTCTTATTCAGGTGAATATACTTTTTTTGGACAATCAGACATACTTAGTCATATATGTCTTGTGTAGAAACAAAAACATTTACCAAACATCTAAAAATACTTATCCTTGGTCAATGAATGTATTATGCCACTATAAAGTAATATAGTCATAGGAACAAATATAATTTTGATGTATGTATACAGGACATATTTGGTTAAAAAACAGTGTGCATTTGCCAAATGAAGTATTGTTGCAGATATAAGAACCAACTTTTGAATATTATATTGTATATAAATCTAGCTCTGTTAACTGTTAGTTTGTAAAAGAAACATGAAAGCAAACTCGATACTTCCAAAACCTATAGCGTAAAATGCAGATATGCACAAGCAATTGGGCTAGACTGCGTTGATGGATCAACATAAGGTGTACTATTTACGCACATGTTTGATGACAAGTAGCCGGATGTCTTACGGTAACAAATAAACTAATTTGCATTATATTTCATCTGTTCAAGAACTGCTTCATAGTTTCAATTAAAAAATGGTCTCTTTTAAAGTTTTTTTTTGCAAATTAAAAGTCAACTATTTCATAAACGACGGAAGAAGAAGACGATTGATGTTTAATATCAGACTGAAACCTTTATGCTATAAATGACATTTAATCAAAGATAAGACTAATTAATTGTGTTTTGTACATCTGTGACTCGAAATCAACTCTTGTATAAAACCAATTTATTAAATAACACACGTCTGGTATGGAGAACTTAATGTACTAAATTCTAGGATGAAGGATATAGAATCATTGTTATCGCTGCAACGATCGTTGAAGAAACATCTAAAATAACAATACATGTATGAAGATTTAATGATTGCTAAACATAATTATGTTTCTTTTCCTTTTTAATATTTTCATGGTTTAAAAATATATACACCAGACATAAATCGATAAAATGTATAATTATAAAACACTTGCTATTGTAAGTGGTAGACCCTTATAAAGAAAAGTGGAACGTTTATCACATGTAAACGTATCTTGGTTCTGTCTGTGAAACAGACGAAACAAACTATACTTATTTAATAGAACGCCTACTGTTCATTGATATTTGTTACCTAATTCCAACAAGTCTTTAAATGTTTTTATATGCACCTAAACAAGGACAAATTATAAAAGGTAGTACGTATTACAGTTCCGATCGATCATAACCTGTTGATGATTACACGAACATTTCAAACGAAAACTGAAAACAAGATGATGCAACGCATGTATCAGTACACCTGAAATGTGAATGGAATCACTAACTATAGTCATCAAAAGGTTTGTTTTGATTAAAGCCATAAGTGTCGTTGAAAACGATGGATGCTCCCCTTATGTATTTATTAGCCTCGATGACCTTGACCTTGACCACAGTGACCTCAAACCCCTTCAAAAGGTAGAGGTGCATGCAAGGTACCTGCATGTCAAATATGTAAGAGATCGGTTAAATATTGAAGGCGCTATGAGAAACTGTAACAAAACTGTGACGGAAGGAACGAAGTAAAGAAGGAAGGACAAACTGGCAACTAAATGCACCGACAATTTTCGGTAAGCATAAAAACGACATTCATGCTTTTTCCCATATGTAATTATGAGCACTGAGGTAATTTCTAATTCGACCTGAATGGTTTGTGCGGTCTGAAAAAAAACACTACCTCTTTCCAGTTTAAACGCCCATCAGTTGCATATTAAGCAATGAGCACTGTATATTATCATAATAAATACTTACGTGAAACATGCGTTTATACGTGTTCAACAAGCGGTGGGATGTTGACAATATGTTTATTTTAATATATTTCGTTAAACAATTACAATTGTCTTGTATTTAACCTGCAGACATATATCAATATTATCTATGAATATTTCTCCATTGGCCTTTACTAATGTTTTTAATGTAACATTCATAATTCACTATTTCCACAAGGCGTCACAACTAACAAATGCTTTTTCTTAAAAAAGCCGTAATTGTTCCGACAGTGCATAAACCGATAACATCAAAGTAATATACAATTCCGAAATATACGAAAAGTGTATATATTAGATGACATTTACAGGCAATGCTCAAACGAGAAATCGGATTATAAAGGCTATATTCTAGAATAACGACATCGACGCAACATGTCCAACACACCAGCATACGGACACGTTGAATCACAGGCGTCAGGTGAGACTTAAAATCAACATTCATGTGGGTTGCGCATTTTTTTCACAATTAATTTTATTATAAATAGACGTAGCGTGTTAGGCGAGTTATAAAGGAAACTGATACCACACTGTAAAAGTAAACATTTCAAGTAGTATTATAAATTGTCTAAGCTCATAATGTAAAGAGTTCTTCTGGAGTACAATGAAACACGTGGTAACGCTAATATCTTCTAACATCCCACTATTTTATCTGGTTCATCTCAGAACGCTTCACCGATGATTTGTAAAAGCAGAATATGAATTTCCAAAAAACTAGACAATATTATGTCGAGCAAATGTTAATGTCCCATACTTAATAATCATATGCATTTTCTTGAAAAGGAAAATAAATAAAAAGCACATTATACCGTGTTTCCTGATTCACAGACGTACGATGCAAATACACATATATTTGTGTACTTCTAGAAAAATGTAGCAAACTTGTAGCAAATGCTCAATTAAAATGTTATTTCTTGCCAAACCTGTTTTTATTAAATCTCATTTTGAAATAAATGAACATAATTATGGAAGCACGAGGAAAATGTACATTACATGTTTGTATTATTTTCCCTCTCATTTGTAAGAAATAAGGACAAGACAATTAAAAACAATCTTAAACCAGTATACAGGCAGTAGTCTTGACGTTATAACAATATGCCAAACATGTACAATTATAAAAGAACAAAAACATCGGTACATTTTTTGCTGTATAAGCTGAAGACAATTATAAATGTATAAAAACATCGGCCCATTTTTGCTGTATGAGCTGAAGACAATTATCAATGTACTAAACTATCGGTCCATTTTTGTTGTTTAAGCTGAAGCCAATTGTCAATGTACAACAACATCGGCCCATTTTTTCTGTTTAAGCTGAAACCAATTTTCAATGTACCCAAATATCGGCCCATTTTTTTGTTTACGCTGGAGCTAATTATAAATGTACAAAAACATCGGCACATTGTTGCTGTATAAGCTGTAGCCAATGATCAATGTACAAAAAACGGCCCATTTTTGCTGTTTAAGCTGAAGCCAATTATCAATTTACAAAAACAGCAGTTTAAGCTTTAGCCAATTATCAATGCACAAACACATCGACCCATTTTGGCTGTTATGGCTGAACCCAATTATCAATGTATACAAAATCAGACCATTTTTGCTGAAAAATAAAACCAATAATCAATCATGTAAAAAGATATCGGCACTTTTTTGCTGTATAAGCTGAAGCCAATTATCAATGTACAAAAACATCCGCGCATTTTTGCTGTTTAATCTGAACCCAATTATCAATGTACACAAAATCGGACCATTTTTGCTGTTTAAGCTAAAGCCAATTATCAATCATGTACAAAGACATCGGCACATTTTTGCTGTATAAGCTGAAGCCAATTAACAATGTACAAAAACATCGGCACATTTTTGCTGTTTAAGCTGAAGCCAATTTTCAATGTTCAAAAAGGTCGGCACATTTTTGCTATTTAAGCTGAAGCCAATTTTCAATGTACAAAAACGTCGGCACATTTTTGCTGTTTAAGCTGAAGCCAATTATCAATGAACAAAAACATCGGCCCATTTTTGCTGTATAAGATGAAGCCAATTATATATGTACAAAAACATCGGTACATTTTTGCTGTTAAAGCTGAAACTAATTATCAATCCAGCTGAATCACAATCAATCTACTGTTTACAATTGGTGAGGTAAGTTCATTTATTATGGCGAAGTTTTAAAAGAACAAAAGTCATCATTAATTATAGTCAAGTCAAGTCAAGTCAATTTGTTTTGGCAAAAACATTATTACATAGCCAAACAACATACATAAAATTCATGTAATGGTGGTGTAAATAAATGCTAGTTCAACAATGATGATAAAAAGTATGGTATATATAATGGACATGAAATAATAATTAATGGTTATAGGATATCATCAAAGTGGCATGCCACAATAATGCTTATTCTTTTTTTCAAATATGTTAGCTTATATTACAACATGACATGTTTGTAGTTTCTTGATTATTTGTTATGAACGTTATGTTAAATGAACATAGTAAAAATGTAGAGTGTTGTATATACATGTCACAACCGTTGCATTAGTATTCCTTCCTGTTACATAATTGTCCTTGCTGTAACATTGTTTATATCTTTAGACATTTTAATTACTGTTTACTTCATACACATTGTTATAGAAATTGGGAAACAATCCATACGTTTTTTTTTTAAACCTGTTAAAAATGGTTTCAAAGACTTTATTATTGAGCAGTATCAATATGTTGCAGTTGAAAATGTTCCGTTCTTAATTTGACCGGAAACATGTTACATGTGAAAATGATTTCGGATGCACAAGTACAGTTGATTGATATTATTGTATGAAAATGATTTTCAGCTTTTATATTATAACCGTTTCTAAAGTTAAGTTTGTCCTGGAAAAAAGAATTACAGATTAAGAATAAAGTTTTTTTAGGGAAAATGTTTATGTTCTGTCCTTAGATAATGTATGTTTCTGGTTAAATTAACAGGCGTTAAGCTTGCATTACGTCAAATATACACCAAGTATATGTCTATCGATTAAATGAATCAGATAAATAATACATAAACAATACTTATTTTCTAAAAAAATCAGGGTGCAAATTGTTGCAAAAACATATTATGACTCTTATGTGAAGGTTGACACAAACAACACAACAACAAACAATATACATTTATACATAAATAATAATTATTCTGACTAGATCTTATATAAAAGTCCAATTTAGTTAATTTAGCCAGGTTAATAAATGTTCAAATTATGTTTTTGCATCAAGCGCATGTATAAAAATTAATAAAATTATTATTTGCGAAAATTTTTATACGATTATATTGAATGAACAGCAAAAATTGGTGTCATAAATGTTTCCAAGATCAGGTCATTATTGAAGTTTTATGTTGTTACATTTAAGGAGAACAATAGTGAAACATACATTTAGACATGTTTAAGCATAATTGTAGAGTGGTTTACGGTCATAATCAGATATTACATAGCAATCATAAAATGTTTTACTCATCAGAGTTGTGACCATTTCCTCTATATAGATTACATAATTGGACACACTAAGTAACTTGGACATAATAATACCGACATGATTTCGTCTAGAACGTTGTTTTTCAAAGCTTTTGTCAATAACTCAACGAATGGAGAATGATTCAAACATGGTATATCTTTTTTGCTGTTCATCATACTTGTCCGATTTCTACAGATCATATTCCTCACGTAATCCCTAAATGCCTTTCATGACAATGCATATGCTAAGCAGTTTATAGCATGATGTGAAAACCTGAGTGTCTCTGAACCATCCCATATTAAATAGAACGTCACTACAGGAAGCAAAAACAACAGCCCCGCTCCGTTCAAGAATATAAGGATTGTATACGGGATCTTTGTAATAATATACGCCAAGTTAACTGCTAAAAGATTCTTTGTAACAGAACGAATTCGCCGTGTGTTTATGCCGGTGGAGGAGCGAATGATTACCCCAATAATTATACTAGCTACACTTATCACAGCAAACGGTGCTTAAATGAGAAGAACTGATAAGGTTACCTTATAAACAAAAAACTCTTCAGTTGTATCAATAGTCCACATTAATCACATGCCATACCCTGTTTCCCATGTAATATTACCATTACATATATTTTTATATTACACATGTGTAATATACTTTTTAAGCGTTTTCATTCGCTTAGTTTTCGTTTATTGACCAATCGCAATTTGTTATTTTGCTGAAATGACGTTGCAACGTCAAATGACGTCACGAACTGTAAACAACATTCGGGATTTATCATTATGTTTGCGTAAATATTTATTAAATTTTCTCATTTAAAAGCATGTGATAAAAAAGATCTGACACTCGTTGTCATATCATACCATATTTTATTAAACTCGTCCAGGAAATGTGTTAGTAAGCTCGCCACAGGCTCGCTTCCTAACAAAATTCCTGAACTCGTTTAATAAAATATGGTATGATATGACAACTCATGCCAGATCCTATATATATTCTTCACCAACGATAAATATAGGCGCGTAGTAATCAAGACTAATTATGACACTAGCCATTACAATTACGGCTATCATTACCGTCTTAGTAGTGACTAAAATTTTCACTTTTAGAAGAATCACCACACTGGCTAGTCGTTCCATTGACAGGAGAACCAAATTCCAGACGCTGATATCTACACACATACTGTCGAGAAAATGGTAGAACATAGCACCCTTAACATTGAAAAATTGTATAAAATATTTAGCAATTTTCGAGCATGTAGCTAGTTCGTCGAGAACGGACAGAGTTCCTAAAAGTAAATACGTTGTTGAAATTCCACTTTTCCGTTTTGACATAACGACGGCAAATATTAGACCATTTCCAATAAAGGATGTAAATGCAATCAGTGAAATAAATTCAACATTGATGTTAAACAAATAGTTAAAATATGATTTAAGTTGAGTCGTCTTCATACCAGTTTGTTACATTGGAAGTGACGTTATCCATTGTATCGTTGTAGTTTGTCTCATTGGTAGTGACGTTATCCATCGTATCGTTGTAGTTTGTCTAATTGGCAGTGACGTTATCAAATGTATCGTTGAAGTTTGTCGTATTGGCAGTGACGTTATCAATTGTATCGTTGTGCAAAGACCCGTTTATTTAAACTCCACACAATATATTTAACGCTCGTTTGGTGTTATTCAAACAAGTACAATACAGAAGATATTTGTTTATCTTTCAAATTGAACGACTGTCAACCAAATGAATCTTCTTAAATCATGACTAAACGAGATTATCACTATTGGTTGATCAACTTTTAAGTTGATAAAGAAATAGACGATACTGATATGGTTTCATTATTATGCAAAGGCGTTTGGTTGGCGGATTGTTTGTTGTAGAAAAAAAAGGTAATTGGACAGAAAATAAAATGGTTATATACACAATGAAATGCTATTAAAAAAGTGTTTGCGTGAATTTAATTATGATTAAAAGTTTCAGCTTCTTTGAGCAAATTAATATTCTGGTATAATGTGTCTATGTTTTCTGTATAACAGTATATTAACACAAAACACGACATTTCAAACTGGTGACATTAAGACAATTTTATCGCATTGAAATACAATTACTAGAAAAATCACTTATAAAAAAGCAGGTGTACAAAAGTAACAAGTGTGTGTTGTATGAATAAATTTGAACTGAATTAAAATATATATATACAATTCAATTTTAAGCACTTACGATTCGCTCAATGTCGCAGTTTCTTGTAAGCGTTATTAAAAAAGATCAACTGGGTTTCTCAACAATGGATGATTGTGTTTTTGAAGAGAACCCTCTTGATTGCAAATATGTTTTCCAAAAACGTGACAAAACGTATGATAACGTCTTTGGAGTTTATCTTTACTACCAGAGTTATTCTTCAATTTTGCGTTACTCAAGTACATTTATTAAGTAAATATTTGTGTTAACCCTTAAATCTTCAGATGATATTTTCGAAAGATCAAAATACCCAATTGAGGATTTAACTTGTAAACTTAATGAAGTATTTCAAAACAGACTTCCTTCTTCCTAGGATCTTTATCATGGAATTGTGTTTTTTTTCAATCTATATAATCACATCTTGTGTAATAAATAGTTATTATAAAATATGGACATTGTAATCTTACACAGAAATTTACAACGTTCGTTCTCAGCATGAATGCTCGATCATGTTATGTAAAGAGCAGCTTTTTCACGCTTCCAAAGAAAGGATCGCCCAGTGAAGCGTATTGCTAATATTTATTTGTGAACATTACTTGAGTCCAAATGATAAGGTCTTGATTTAAAACGCATTTGCATTTATTTAAATATTTAAACGTTTGGTGGCAAATTTTGGGTCAATTTCTTATAATATATAGTAAATAATTATATATAATTATATAACTTTAAGTATCAAACGTGTTCATATAAATTATATATATCACACACTACCAGTTAACTACAATAAGCACGGTATTAAACATGATAGTCTAATAATTGCTTTGTTGATGGCGAGATCGAGATTAAGCAAACTTGAGTTTACATTCACAAAGTCAAGATACATGTTTGCAAAATATGACGTTTTCTAACACTTTGTTCCGTAGTGTTTGTTACTTATTTATGCAATAAACATAGTGTTTAAAGAAATACAATCAGTTATGTACACATCCGGCCCCATTAAAGGATGTTGATGGACTGTTTTCACTATACACTGGTATTTTCTAGAATCCTTTCATGATTACAAATGATTTAATTGTGGTCATCTTTTCGGAAATTTAAACCAGTCTCTGCAAAAGTCAAAAATCCATTACTGGCCACAGGTCTGATTTGTGCATACCTATCACTGATCCTGAGTTTATTCAACTGACATGTCGATTTACATAAGGTTCTTTACAATAATTTTCACGGGCGATGAGGGCCGGTATTCTATTTAAATGTACTTGTCCTCAAACATTTTAATGACATTGGCCGAGGTCCGACGGACTTTCGCGGAGACTTATTTAAACTAAACTATTGCTGAATAGACAGAAAGAGTAACATTCATATGCCGATAAAACATATAAGGATGTAATTTGATCGTTTACGTCATAAAAATTAAAACGCCAATCGAAATAATACCCATAATGGATAAGGAAGTTANGAAGTCTATTTCGTTAAATTCTCAATTTAATTCTTACTTTCAACAGGTGCGTTTCAGTGCAAAGCTGGGCTGGGCTGCAGGCTCTTTTTGTAATTCAAATCTCAAAAATACGTCAACTTTTGAAGCCAAGTGGGTATGCACTTCCGGATGTTCATCAACATTAACCGTTAACAATAGGCAATCCGGATATGTTTGCACAGGCTATAGCAGTACTCAAAACTGGGAGAGGACAGAAGGCGAATTTAGCTACACATTTCCGGGAGTCGGACCTTTTATAGTAGAGTATGTGTAAAATTCGACAATGTGTTGCATGTTGGTTTCTCTATAATAATAGCGTATAATCAGTCCTTGTTCCATTCGATCATGTGTGTATTATCTCTTCCTAATCACATATTCATTAATTAGAGCTCGTGTCAAATTTTAACTAACAAATTAACTTGTATACATTACATTTTCAATATTATCACTTTAACAAGAGTAATTTTAACATACAAATACGTGTGTAGACGTCCTTTTGCAATGCTTATTAGTTATCGTTTGCCTTTCTTAGTGACTAACATAACAATTGACAATTTACAATAAAGCAAACTATTGTTTTCGACGAATCAATTACAAGAATCCTAGCTCAGTTAGTTATAGTTACAAGACGTACATATACTATTGGGTTATTTGAGGGAACGTTTAAATGCATTGAAGGTTTAGTTCTGGAGCCTGGATTAAGGATGTCGGAGGGCGAGACTGGAGTTTGCAGACCACCGTAGATCTAAGACAGCGTTCTGATACAGGCGCGCCTAACACCAGTCCCGTTGTGATTTCTAAGCCAGTGTACTAGTAAGAGAATTGTATAAAACATATTTCATGCGCTTTCTTCTTTCGAGTATTTGGGTAGGACCAACATACAAACAGTCGTATGGGCTTGTGTGGATTGTATTCCTCTTTGCGAGCATGCACATATACAATGAAAGCAATAAACTCTTACATATTTTTCTGAGGGAAGCTATGCATATACCGTTTTATAAGAAACACAAATGTCTCAATTTATATCACTGCACCCTTTCTCTAAAGCGCTTTGCGCCGGTATATATTATAGCTTGTATTACATTTACAGCGTAAAGTACGGTTGCGTTGGCGAAATAAAATTGCCGACCTCGGATGCCGACGGTGATAGTGTCAGCTGCAGATTGTCTACTAGAAATGAGTGCGCAAGTATTTGCGGGAAAATTCCAGCGAGTGCGATTGATCAGGTAATCATGTTTATATTCGTGTATATGTTTTTGCTATCAACTTAAAGACATTATATCATACAATCCCATTCATCTGATATATAAATACTTCTTATCCGTATGTACAATGCAGTACACACTTCACAGTTTTGTTTAAGGCCTTATACTTTGACATATTCAACTAAGTACAACAAATGATTAACAGACATTGATGTGTTTTGCAGACAACATGTACATTGAAGATCAATGCCAACATACTTGACAAGTATTACGGTGTTGCACTTACCGTCGAGGACAAGCCGGTCAAGACTATTACTATCGCCGGTACACCGTACAAGCCGAGTAACGTTATATCCTCTGTTCCTATTCAAGTAAATATCTCACATGACACGCTGAAACGTGTTGTCAAGGGCAATTGCAGTTTTTTGTCAAGCTTTGTATAAGCTTTCTTCAAATGTCGTTGTAATAACGATGATTAGGTTTGAAAAGCATTCATCACATGTAGAGTGATACTAGCAGAAATTCCCCATTCCCGCTTCATGCTCATAGACTAACCCATACTTAGATTACCGGCTAGTGTATATCAAACACATCGTTCAACACTTATGCTTCACATCAACAGTTGCAAGGCGGTGACCCCTGCTTAAATCAAGATTTTATGTTTAAAATCTCATATGTATGTGTCGTCTTTCATTATATAGGCAATTAGTTATGCGCCTAAAATAAAAGACTAGCGGACAAGAATTCCCCTCCTGATAATGTTTCTGGAGTTACACTGTTTCTATGTTGTCCATATGTTCAGTTTGTAGTTAAAACTGAAAACCTGCCGAACAGATTATGTACGGACAAGCCGGTGTTCGTTGACCCAACACCACCAAAGACGGACGTACAAGTGGTTCTGCTTGGCGACACCATGACCCTTAGTTTCTATGCAACATCTCGTGAAACGCGGTTAGCCTCAATCTCTGTAGCAACTTTATGTATTTGCATAATATGTATTTATGTATTTATAGCACTTTTTATTAAATTACCAAGATTTGTCTAAGCTGTAAAAAAAAGATAATGAGTCTGTTAATTTATTATCACCATAGCGTCTATTAACTTAATGGGACTACATTATGTGTCGGTGTGTTAGTATGTTGGAACTATCGGGTCTATGAATGTATCAGTACCATAGTAGCCGTTAACATATCAAGACCATAGGCATGTTAATGTATCAAGGCCAAAGTGTATGATAATGTAAAAGAATCAACGTGCATGTTAATGTATCAGGACCATAGTATATGATAATGTATGATAATCATAATGCATCTTACTGCCTTAGATACTGTTTATGTATACCTATTAACCATATTTTCAGCATCACATCATTTACGCTTATCGATCCTCCAAAGAACGTTGTCCAGTCAGCTTTGATGAACGACCCCCGTCCCGGCGTTTATTACACTAACGTATCATGGAGACCAAAGTGGGCGGATGTCGGCACACATACCATGTGTATTGAAGCAACAGACTTGTTTCTGTAAGGTTTCTAATCCTGTTCAATTTTGGAAAAACTTGTAACAAACACAATCATTATAATTGGTGGTTTAATATGCGGTAACTCTCCGTGTGCTTCAGTGTACACATGTTTAAATTGCCGTTAAAATAAAAACGCATAAGAATGGAAAGTCATGTTCTATATATATTATTATTGCAATATTAATATTAACTTTGATGTATTGGATTTAATAAAAGGTACTAAATGTCTTACTTTGTGTTTCAGACTAAGCAGTCAGCATTGTTTAACGGTAGCAGTAGTGGGTATGTATTTGGCATAATTAATGCATTTTATTGAACCTTTCTGTACACAACTTGGTGTTAGTATAGTTTATTAACATATTTTACAAATTGCACCCTAATTTACATAGTAGTTTTATGATCAAAATAAGTATAATATTCTCTTAACAATCAGAGGTTAATTGTATGAATACAATAATGCTAATTGTGCGTATCATGTTAAGACAATTATAAAGGTTATTGTGTAAGACGCATCATAATTATTCATGTTTGGACTTAATATGGCATTCTTTTGTATGTGGACAGCGGTTGACCCATGTCGAAGCGCCCCATGTCAGCACTATGGTACTTGCATCAGGCAAGGTTCAACTGACGTTTTCACGTGCACCTGTGCCCCAGGTTATACGGGAAATATGTGCCAAACAAGTATGTCAATATAAAATCATTAATTCTACAAGCTATTTTAGACTTTGCATATTATTTTTATTATGTTAGGTGATGTATTTCCGAAGCAAAGCAAGTTCACGTATCTTCCATAATATTCTTAAGAAAAAATTGCGATATCGAAATATTAAAGGCCAAATAAACGAATTCATCTTTATAAACATAGTAAATTTCCTACATGCATGTCGTAGCAATATGTCCCATTTAATTCAACATTCGATTTGAAATCCGGATGGATATCCCTATCTGAATAATAGAGCAAATGCATGATGTTCTCTCATTTCCATAAAGACATAGATGAGTGTGCCAGTGGACCCTGCCTTAACAACGGCACCTGCATCGATCTCATAGATGGGTTTATATGCGAATGTGACGTGGGGTTCACGGGAGTCACGTGTCCGATAGGTATCACGACTACTTCATATATATATATATAAAATATAAAACGCTTTGATTAAATTTGCCGTAGCTTTCGACCTCTCGGTTTTCTTCAGCGGCATTTATTTGTGAAGCATATAATGTTTAGCGGAAGTGGTGGTAGTGGTTGGACCACCACTAGCACCACTTCCACCACTACCACCACTACCACTACCACCACCACCACCACCACCACTACCACCACTACCACTACCACCACTACGACCACTACCACCACTACCACCACTACCACTTCCACTTCCAAATCCACTACCACTACCACCACCACCACCACCACCACCACCACCCCCACCACCACCACCAC